>OZ007507.1:16074180-16261680 GCA_963931865.1 Axinella damicornis | reverse complement strand
GTGAAAATGGAAGTTGATACTGGCGCTGCAGTCACCATATTGTCCCAGAAGACTCAAGAAGCCCTTTTCCCATCAGCAACCTTGTCCAAACCTACTGTGAGCCTTCGCACTTATACATCTGAACCCATCGTAGTTCTCGGGCAGATGATGGTAAATGTCCGGTATGGCGAATATGAAGGCACCCACACACTTTTTGTGGTGAAGGGAAACAGTCCATGCCTCCTTGGGCGTGACTGGCTACGTGACATTCGCCTGGATTGGGCCAGCATAAAATCTGTGAAGGCCAAGGACAACCTCACCCAACTCATGGACAAGTACAAAGAGCTTTTCCAGCCAGGAATAGGCACCATGAAGCGATTCAAAGCTCACCTCAGCCTGAAAGAGGGTGCAAAGCCAAAGTTTTGCAGACCACGTTCTGTACCTTTTGCTATCAAGGAAACGGTAGCACGCGAGATTGATCGACTGGAAGAGAATGGAACTCTTCGTAGGGTCGAGCACAGTGAGTGGGGTGCTCCCATAGTCCCAGTTCCCAAAAAGGATGGGAATATCAGGATTTGTGGGGATTTCAAGGTCACATTGAATCCAGCCTTACAAGTGGAGCAATACCCCCTGCCAAAGCCAAGTGATCTCCTGGCAAGCCTGTCAGGTGGGCAGAAGTTTACAAAACTTGATCTGTCCTCTGCATATCATCAGTTGCCGCTGGATGAGGAGTCAAGCAAACTTGTCGCCATCAATACCCACAAGGGTGTCTATGAGTACACTCGACTTCCGTTTGGGGTGGCGTCAGCGCCGGCACTTTTTCAGCGTGCCATGGACTCCTTGCTGCAGGGAATACCGGGAGTCATTTGTTACCTGGACGATATCCTCATCACAGGAGCATCTGACACTGACCACCTTACCAACCTAGAAGAGGTGTTGAGACGACTCCAGGAAGAGGGAATGCGTCTGCAGAAGGATAAGTGCAAGTTTTTCCAGGAGTCAGTGGAGTATCTTGGCCACCACATTGACTCGCAGGGAGTACATACCTCAGAGAAGAAGGTCAAGGCCATTTTGGATGCCCCGACGCCCCGAAACATCCAGGAGCTAAGGTCCTTCCTCGGGCTACTGAACTATTATGCCAAATTTATGTCTGGCCTGGCTTCCATCCTGCACCCCTTGCACAGCCTTCTGCAAGCTGGACAACCATGGAAATGGTCTGGGGACTGCAAGCGTGCATTCGAGGAAGCCAAAGGAAAACTGACGTCGGCGCCAGTGTTGGCCCATTATGATCCCCAACTACCCGTCCACATGGCTGGTGATGCGTCCGCTTATGGAGTGGGTGCAGTGATCTCCCACACAATGCCGGATGGTTCTGAGCGTCTGATAGCATTCGCCTCCCGCACATTGACAAAGTCTGAGCGCAATTACGCGCAAGTGGAAAAGGAAGCGCTCTCCTTAGTATTTGGAATCCGAAAATTCCATAACTATCTGTACGGTCGTCCTTTCACACTCGTCACCGACCACAAACCACTCACTGCCATTCTAGGCCCCAAGCGTGGTATCCCTCCTTTGGCTGCGGCAAGAATGCAAAGGTGGGCCTTGCTGTTGTCAGCCTATACATATGACACTCTGTTCCGACTAACACACATGCATGGAAATGCTGATTGCCTCTCACGTTTGCCTCTGAGTGACAGCTCACAGACGGATTTTCCAGACGATTCCTCAGTGTTCAATGTGGCCCAGCTCGATGCACTTCCAATCCAGACTTCAGAGCTAGGGTCCGTAACAGGGGCAGACCCTATACTGAGCAAAGTGTTGAGGAGTGTGCGAAGGGGGTGGCCAGAGAGAATTCCCGAAGCTGTGCGTCCGTATTGGCATAAGCGAGCAGAGTTGACGATAGAGGGAAATTGTATCCTGTGGGGAGTACGCGTACTGATTCCGACACCGCTCCGGGAACGAGTCGTGCAAGAGCTACATCGAGGCCATCCGGGAATAGTTAGGATGAAATCCCTGGCACGTAGCCACGTCTGGTGGCCTGCGATCGACAAAGATCTGGAAAACTGTGCCAAAGCCTGCAGGGATTGCCAAGCTATCAAGAATGCACCACCCAAGGCCCCACTTCACCCATGGGAATGGCCAACAGCACCCTGGAAACGCATCCATGTGGACTTTGCGGGACCAGTAGACGGGAAGATGCTGCTCATCACAACAGATGCTCACTCGAAGTGGCCCGAGGTGTGTGTGATGAACAGTACAACAGCTGCAAGAACCATCGCAGCCCTGAGGAACATGTTTGCCCGCTATGGGATACCAGAGCAAATGGTGAGTGACAATGGGCCTCAATTCGTCGCTGAAGAAATGCGTCAGTTCCTAGCTACAAACGGTGTGAAGCACCTCCGCTCTGCACCATACCACCCAGCTACTAATGGAGCAGCGGAGAGACTGGTTCAAACTGTCAAACGTGCACTGAAGGTAGGCCACGAACGTGGCGTTCCCTTGGAGAAGACTCTGGCAACCTTCCTGCTTCAGTATCGCACAACACCGCATGCCACTACAGGAGTTTCTCCTGCCTCACTTTTCATGGGACGTGATCTCCGCACTCGTCTGGACCTACTCAAGCCTGATGTTGGTGCACAGGTCCGTAGGCAGCAGGGCTGCCAGAAGATGTATCATGACCTGCACAGTCGCACGAGAGAATTTGCAGTGGGCCAGACTGTTTGGACTCGCAACATGAGAGAAGGCCCTCGTTGGGTCCCTGGTTCTGTGGTCGAGAAACTTGGCCCTGTCTCCTTCCTAGTCCGTGTGAGCAGTGGCGAGTTGTGGCGTAGGCACATTGACCACCTCCGTGAGGGTGGGGTATCGCCCCCAGGCACCCAAGGCTCTCATGGCCAGGATGCGCCTGGTACCAAGGACTCACAGAGTCAAGAGGATGACACATTTCTGTTGGTGCCCTTCCCCACCACACCGGAGGTGTCGTCAGAGCCGGAGGTATCGGGTGCGACCTCAACAGATTCTGAGTCTGCTTCCCTGAACAGCAGGCCTTCCACAGAGCCACGTTACCCATCTCGGGTTCGCCGTCGTCCCGAGCGTTTCATGTGAGTACTGAGAAAACATTGTGACTTTTTCCTATCTAAGAAGGGAGGAATGTGATGTATTGCTTGTACTGTGTATGCATGCTTATTAGTTTGTAATTAAGCTATGATGTAATGCTGATTTGTTGTGCGCATGTGCAGTTCTTCTGTGGTTGTTGTAATTGAGTTGCGATCGCCATTGCTGCATGTGTTTGCTGTCTTGTTGTATCTGAAGAGATCCGATTGAATATTATACCTCCCTCCCTCCCTCCCTCCCTCCCTCCCTCTCGCCCTCCCTCCCTCCCTCCCTCCCCCCCTCCCTCCCTCCCTCCCTCCCTCCCTCCCTCCCTCCCTCCCTCCCTCCCTCCCTCCCTCCCTCCCTCCCTCCCTCCCACAGGTATGCTGGTCCAACTCAGCCACCAGTATCCTCAGAGCCGGCGATCTATGACAAGACTATCGTACATCAGGGCAGCACTCCGAGTATGCGGAGGACGGGAAACTCTGCACCGGATCTGTCAGTACGTCATATCACTTATGCATGTCATGTGACCTATTAGCACTGCCTGTAGATGCGCGGAACTGGGCTGCACAGAAACCGTTCCCAGCAGCTTTTGTCGCTTGCAATGTGGAAAAGCAGGATAGGGCCTGGTATCTTTCCTCACGTGACCATGATGTAATTGACAAATGGCAAACCTTTTCAGAGTGAAAAGTGAAGTTTCACGTACTGCTCAACCAACTGCATGTACTGCTTGGTGTGTATGACAGTCGCCCCCCGCTAGCTACATACGTGTGGTAAGTTACTTCGTACCTTAGTTTTTCTTGCTGTTCTGAGCCCACATCCAATCAAACCTTTCTATCATCCTGATGTGACTCACGTGAGAAAAGATACCAGACCCTCCCCCGTTTTGGCGTACTGCAAGGGACGAAAACTGGGTAGGGCCTGGGGACGAGCTAGGCTTATGCTCTCCAAGGTTGAGGTGCTGATTACACTATCCACAATTCATTCTACTATTCTGTACACACTGTGAACATGAGTTGGTATTTCCTGCTTTCATTTTCACTTTCAGATCAACTCCAAGGAAGGCTACCTAACCAAGCTGGGCTTCCACAGAAAGGTAGTTGCTCTCATAACAGACATATGCTGAATGCATGATAGGAACGTCCATATCGTCTGACCAATGCAGCAGCCAGGAGGGGAGCGATGTTACACCACCACTGCCACCACGTAACTATGTCAGTTCTGATTATGAAGTCTGTCCACCGCAGATGCAGCTATGTACAAGTACCAGTGCCGACAAACTGGGCAGCACAGAGCCAGCACGTCAGTGCACCACCTGTAACATTCTACCAGGAAGCACCACGGTGAGTTGAGTACTGTAGACTTCAACGAAGGTCTGATAACTGTCTTTAGGTCTTGCGTAAACAAAGCTTCCTTTGAGTGTTTGCCAAACCTTTGACAAACACTCTCTGATATATCCATATCTTCGTTAGTCCAGGGGGACTCCCCTTCATGACCCTTCCAACCCAGGTTGCCTTATATCCATCCATATCTACATCTCTGAGTGTTGCACATAAATGCAGCCCTCTTATTAATGCCATTGGCATCCTTTTTAGGACATCCAGCCACGCACACTTCCACGCAACACAGGCCACAGCTACCTCAGTCTGCAGTACCTACCAGGCATCTCAGTCTTGCCAGCGAGCAGTTATCAATCCTCCCATAAACAGGTGTGTTCATAGAGATTAGCCTCACTCCCAGGCTTCCACTGCCATGGCAAGAAACCCCAAAATATGCCTATAGTTTTGCCTGTGGTTACAGCATGGGAATAAGACAGTCTGACTATGTAGAGTTAATCAATAGTCGAACACCATTGATTACCACAGATTTCAACCAAATCATGCTTGATTCAAAAAACGATGACCATGTGAAGTACACCACCCTAGAATGGCTTAGTTGCGTAAACCCACACATCTCACATGCGGTAGTCTGCCATCATTTGTCCATTTATTCAGGGTCCAGAAAATTTTCAAGTCTGCCCGTAATCCGAACACACGCTCTCAGTGCTCTTAGCTTAGCCTCATGGCATGCCCCTACATAATATTTCACATGCTGGTCCCCCCCCCCCCCCCCCCCCCCCCCCCCCCCCCCCAATCTAAGCCTCCCCCGTCCGCCACTGCAGCGTACACCAAAGAATCTGCAGTGATTCGTAACTTTTAATCCATGAACTCCATGTTTTGCTTTACATGCAGGAACAAAAAGTTCCGTGTGACGGAGAGCACAGCTAGCTGAATGGCAGATCACTTTGCATGGCAATAATTACTATTACAGTACCTCTGTATGTATACATGTACTGTGTGTCTGAAAACTGGCCAAACGTTGGCCCTAATTCTGCATTGGCACCAGAAAGACCCCCCCCCCCCCCCCCCTCGCACCCTAAAATGATTAGCTGATGAATGCATGGTGGGGGTGAGCTGGAGCAAATGTACGTACAGTAAATGGAGCATGCAGTTACTCCCCATGGGCCAGACATAGTTGAGCCGACACATGGAGAGCACCCGGACCGGGCCTCAATCTGGCAATACTGTTATAGAGCTGGGTTTTATATCTGACGTTTCAAATTAAAATCCTGCAACATAAAGCATGATCTTGCGTAGCTATATGTGCAAGTGTACATGCTGCCAGAATAGATAAATGCTTAACAGTTTGTAGTGGAGGTTGTGTTGAAAACTAAGTCATGTGATACAGTATAATGAAGCAATTGCCATGGAAGAGTGGGGGAGTTTGGGCAGGTCAGTATTGGCATCAAGAAATGCATAACCCCCCCAAAAATTAGCTATATAGGATGGATGCCACCTGCTTATAATTAATTCACAGTACATGTACATGTAGCTATAGCAGTACATAAATTAGAAGAAAGAAAAGTACCTGGTACAAGCCTGTCAGTTTGTGCTTGGCTGCGTGGTTGTGTTCCACTCCTTTAGTAATGAAGCACAAGGCATTGGTTTAGAGAGCAAGTTCGCCTCCTTCAACCCTCATGTATCCCTAATTAATACCTTCATGTACCTACTTGAATAGAGATCCATTTCCTGTGTCCCAGAAAAATTCCCCCCATCACCTACTTAAAAAGTACCCACTTCAATTACCTCCATCAACTACTTCAAAGAGCACCCATAAGATGCTAGCTTTGTGAATTAGGAGCTCCCACTTGTTGGTACCTCACCAGAGAATGCTAGGTGCTAGTAGCTATCCAAGTAAGTGCCCTCGACCAATTAACGCTGCCCTCGGTTCCTGTGGGTGTTTAAGTGGGTTAGTGGGTTAGTGCAACTTTCCTAGTAACTAATTGCATAGCAACAAATTGCATTAGAGACGTTTGCTACCATGTGACCTGCACCACCCTAGAATGGCTTAGTTGCAGTAGCTCTTCTGGCATGATTGTGTAAGTTGTCCATTTGTTCAACCTCCCCCCTCCCCCCCAATGTGACATCACAGAGGCTAGCCTCGTTCAAAGGTGCTCGATAAATATCGAGCGCCTGGGAACGAGGCTACACAGAGGCCAACTGCTTTGCCCAGAACATCCTCTAGCTTCGGTGATCAATGGAACCGGCGTCCTGGTGCTATAGGCGGGGAGTCGAGAATCGGTATGTACGGAGTGGCCCAGACTCGTACTCGATTATTGGGAGGCAAACATTCAGACCCCAGGCTGCAAGCGAATGAGCCATCTCGACTTCCCGCCAAAACTTGGTACAATTTACCCCAGTCGGCTGTTTCTGGCTGTGCACGCCAGGAAGGGTCAAAGGTCACATGCATAACTAGATTCTAGTGGTATAGTAGAAAGCCTGTTGTGAGGTCTGTAAGCGTGGAAAAGAATGAAAGAAGCAAGGAGCTCGAGGGAAGTGTAAAATTCCGTCTACTGTAAGTAGCGTCTTCTGTGTGTGCATACCCAATTGGGCTATTTCATTTGATGTCTGACCCCCCCCCCCCCCCCCCCCACAGATAACCAAAGTGTTAATTTGGACTACCCTTCAGGCTTCTTGACCCCCTGGACAAATCACTAAATTGTACTATACCCCCTGGAGAAAAGATGTTTTACCCCCTGAAATGGCTAACAACCCCCTGGACAGCCACGTTTTTGTACCCCCAGCTGGACAAACTGGTCATCTTTAAGGGGGGGGGGGGGGGGGGGGGTTGGACATCAAATGAAATAGCCCATTGCATGTTTGTGTGTAAGTTTGAAGAAAGGTGAGGCCTTGCAGCTTTGTATTGCTCATTTAGATATCACTCATGTGATGAATGATACCGTTCTTCGCCGCTCATCTTCTCCCTCACCTTCTCCTCCTCCTTCACCTCCTCCCTCCTCCTCCCTCCTCGTCCATCACCACCTCCTCCTCCTCCCTCACCTTGTCCACCTCAGGGCCTTCCTCCTCTCTCGTCCCTCCTCTCTACTGCTTCTTCACCTTCTCCTCCCTTCCTCCTCCTCCCCCCTCCTCCCCCCTCTCTCCTTCCTCCTCCTTCATCACTTTCTCCCATTTTCACCTCGTCCCTCTCCAACCCTCCTCCACAGACCACCACCTGACTGCGGTGCCACCGACCCTCTCTATGACTTAATTCCACCCAATTCTTCTGCATTGCTGGAATGCAGTCTCTCTATATGACCTACCATCCCTCCCCATCCCACCTACCTCTCCCTCAAATTCAGTGCTGGATGGCAGTTTCACTAGCTGTCCCCCTCTATGAATTCATTACACCTACCTCTTCAATGACGAAAGGAGGTGATGGAATGCATTGCAAAGCTCTGATAGAGTTGTAAGTGAAATGGTCTCATTTAGGTAGGACATACATGATACATGTAGCCTCTTTCCCAGGCTGTTCCCACCGCCATTGTTTGATTGCTTGCAGTTGTAGAGCAGGAGAAGGCTGGTCACAATGTCTATCACATGTCATGTGGTGCCATCAGATAGACACACGGAGGGTGGTGCCCGACGATGAATCTCCTTAATCTCGATGCCCTTTTCTGTAATGTCCGTCCAAAGGCTGGATGTCATCAAGGCAGACGATCAATTCCATTCGTTGTTCACAACGCCGGGGATGGATTGACGCGAAACAGGTATTGGCACCGCCCCCTGTGTGTCTAACTGATGTCACTGCCATTACCAGATCTTCCAGGCCTTCCCCCTCCATATTTGCATACCGCAAGTGATCAAATACTGGCGATGGGAACGGGGTGGGAATGAGGCTAACTTACATGTACTCTGGTTCATGAATCAGCTTGAATATTCACATGAGTACTAATGAGGATTGGCCCTGTAACCAACGTTTCCATCCCTGATTTTGTCTCACAACTTTGGAGAAATTGCAAGGAAAGCCGTGGAGGATTTTGCATGTGACAAGATGCTACCATGACGTCACTAGAACCTTGGAAGGAAAGCCTGGGAGGATTTCACATGTGACACTATGCTACCGTGATATCACTAGAAGCTTGGAAGGAAAGCCTTGGAGGATTTCGCATGTGACATGATGCTACTGTGACGTCACTAGAAGCTTGGAAGGAAAGCCTTGAAGGATGTTGCATGTGACACTATATATGCTACCGTGATGTCACTAGAAGCTTGGAAGGAAAGCCTGGGAGGATTTCACATGTGGCACGATGCTACTGTGACGTCACTAGAAGCTTGGAAGGAAAGCCTGGGAGTATTTTGCACGCGAGGCTGTGAACGTGTTACAGCAAGCCCCACTGATAGAACGGCCACTGATGCTATGTACAAACTGGCAAGCACAAAGCCGTCAGTGCATCTCGCTGCGGAATGGAAATGTGTTACAGCAAGCCCAAAATGTGTTACAGCAAGTATAATAATATGCAAGGTCTCGTACTATTATAATAGGTCCCTTTTATGTAGGGGCAGCCCCCCAGTAGTCCCACCCACTTCCGCCCTTACTTCACAGTAGCCCCGCCCTCACCTCACAGTAGCCCCACCCACTTCTGCTCGCACTTCACAGTAGCCACACCTACTCCTCTCTCACCTCACAGTAGCCCCACCCACTTCCACCATTATCTATGCTTCCACTCTCACCTCAAATGCCTGCAGGAGGAGAGCCACACTGTTCCCGCCTCTCTCTTACCTCACAGGAGCCCCACCTACTTCATTCTCAGCACACAGAGGCTCCACCCATGCACTCCTGCTGGAACATCTTACAGGAGGCTTAGCTATCCACTCCTGTGGTGCACATGAGCACATCTGGACTACTATTGTGGAGTCTCTGTTTTTTTTATTTATTATACATAGGCAAGTAGGCTGCATTATTTTCTTTTTAGTGCATCATCAGATCGGCCCCCTTGCTCTTTGGTAGCCTCATTCCCCAGGCTCTCTCTGAGAGAGCCTGGGAACGAGGCTATAGCTCTTTGGCAGGTAGTGCAGGGTCTGGTCTCTGATACGTAAATTCACATGCACCGTCTGCTTTGTTTCTCATCAAGTGACAGAGAGGAAAACCCAGGGGAAGTACAGTGACTGTGTACGTAAATTCATTAGATTACACCCTTTCGAAAGTTAGATAGGAGAACCAAGGGGAAGCACTGTAGAATGGATTAGTCAGCCGCGATTATCGTGAAAATGAGCTGGTTTAATGGGACGCCACCGGTTATTGGTCAGCACGCGTACGTAGCTATAAAAACAGCTCCATGCAGGTATCGGACAGAACATTGATATTTGGTACTGTTGCTGCAATGACTTCCCCAACTGATAGCCCAACCGATTTGTTTGGTCAGCTTCGTCCACATATTTTGAAATACGCAGATGTGGAGCTACTCACACCTTTCCTACTGAAGCAGGGCGCTATCAATGAAACACAATGCAAGAACTTAAAGCAACGAGCGAAACTCTCGGACGAAGACGCCATAGAAAGATTGCTGGGCTGCCTTCTGGAACTGGGCTCAGAGTCGATTGCGCAGTTCGTTGAAGCGCTGAAGAAGTCTGTTGATGAAGATCAACAGGCGTCCAGGTACGGCCACCGTAAACTTCTCGACATCATTGAAGCCAGTTCGATTTCCCGAGAAAGTAGCACTCCTGGAGAACTAGAGGTAAGTTTCCCTCATGAATTAATAATTTTGCGCGCATGGAATCGTAGTCTTTGGAGCAGTCGTGGCATTCCCTTGTTAAATTACAAAGCTGCATGAGCATAATGGAACACGACAGTAGTTGATGCCCACACCATTAAGGTTTGAAAGTGGATATTGGTCCGGCAGGAAGCGCATACTTAAGTACGCATGCGCAATTAGCACTGCCGGCTACCGTAATGTTTACCTTGCCCTTGATATATTATCGATATCTCCTGACCAACATTAGGTGATCAGATATATATACAGTAACAGGCAATGGGTGGGGTTGTGTGTATGGAGGAAATCCAAATATTTAAAGTAGAAATTATCGTGCTATGCATTAATGCACGTACACTTGCAGTGGTGTCAAGGGTAAACATTAAATAATGAGTCATGAGTGCATCTTTCAAATATTTCTTTCAAATAATATAGTGAGATGTGTGTGTGGGTTCTAATCGCATGCAACATCATTGTTTAAAATGGTACCTTGATAAAGTATTGCAGTGCTGTCAACGGTGCATTCCCTAAGTATCATAATTACTAAACAATGAATCTTGTTCGCGAAGGAAACAAAAGGAATGTGGCATAGTGTCACTGTTGCTGGATAAGGCAGAAATTAAGATTCCCTGTTCTGTGTAATTGTATACAGATGTTAACTGAAGAGGTGTTGAGTATCCCCATGTCGATAATAATGAATTTGCTGCATATGTTTCTTGCAATGATAATAATTATTTCTGTTCAACCATTTTCTAACAGCTTCCCTTGCGTGATGCACATATTTCCATGGCATATAAGAGCTCCAGTCGCCTGAAAAACAGCATGAATATGCACATGGAGTTTGGACAAGCAGTGCGTATCAAGAACAGGGTGTACTTCGGAGGAGGAGTAGGATGCGGACCCGAAGTACATGTGTACGATCCAGTCACCGAGAAATTTGACACCCTCCCTCCTACCTCAGTCCAAGGGTTTGCCATGGCCTTATATCAGCAGCAGCTTGTCCTTGTAGGGGGAATTGATGTTGCAACACGAAAAACAACTGGCAACATAACCATCTGGGACGAAGACAAACAGAAATGGTCCCACTCTCTCCCACCAATGCCAACCCCACGAAAGTATGCAGCTGCAGTTGGCTGTGGTACATTCCTCATTGCTGCAGGAGGGAGCAACCGAACCACTGCAACAAATGTTGTTGAGATATACAATAGCTCATCAAAGGAGTGGTTTACAGCCCAATCGTTACCACAAGCATGTCAGTTGATGCGATCCTTTGAGCACAGTGGTCACTGGTTGTTAACGGGAGGCGAAGAGCAAAAGACATCGGTCTACCACACCTCACTGGACTCGCTCGTCAATGATGCTTTTAACCGTGACCCCAAAAAAGCATCCACATCCAAACAAGGGATATGGAAAAAGATCCCCAACACCCCCCTCAAGTCTTCCAGCATTGCTGTGGTCAAAAATCGCCTACTAGCAATTGGAGGATGGTCGTTGGAATCTGCCATTGCTGGAAGCTCAGCCATTTGTGGCTACTTTCCCAGCTCCCAGACATGGAAAGAAATTGGTGACATGACGTATGCCTGCAATGCAAGCTGTTCCATTGTGCTGTCAAGCGGGGAACTGCTGGTGTTCAGTGGGAATTCAGCCATCATACAGAAGATTCTATTCAGAGGTTGGCATAGATACCATACTGGCAGCATACACATTTTACTGTGCTATAAAATGGAAGTTACTCAATTTCTAATGTGATCAAGTGCATATGTACAGCATGTTTGTACACAGAAATGAATTATTTGTATCTACAGATAATTCAATTGGCGAAAAGCAGTTTGTGATCAACAATGATGAGAAGGCCAAGGATCTCAATTGGAGGGAGCATGGAATTGTTTTACATGTTCCTGAGAAGGCCTTTCCCACCACTGTATCTGAGTGTACAATCGATGTGAAGTCGTCTCCTGCCAGCGCATATGATTTTCCAGAAGATGCTGAGCCAGTACCAGTAAGCGGTGTTTACGACATCAACACGTCTGAGATTCCCTGCAAGCCAATTACTGTTGTGATTGATCATTGCGTTGACATTGACCCAGACGACGATGAAGACCTTGCCCAACTTGAAAACATCCGCCTCGTGGTTGCTGATTCATCAACACCACAGTCCTCCTACCAGTTCAAATACATCGAAAGCAATTACACCGTGACTCCCACATCAGTAACGGTATCGATGCCACATTTTTGCTTTCTAGCAGCTGTCTTCAGCCAGGGTCACTCACGTACAAGACTCTGTGCAAAGATATTCCTACAGAGTGAGAGTCTCACATCTCACTACATCCATTTCGTCCTGATCAGAAATTTAGCATCCTACATTCAGGTTAGACTTCCATTGACTGACAAATGCTATTGTACATACAGTGCATGATGACTTAGCTCTCTTGAGCTCATAGAGACTTAACCTTTTTTCTTAAACAAAACCCACACCCCAATTGCAAGTTGTAGGGACAACATGGGATTGCCATTTCAGGCTAGTTACAGAGAGCCTGCCTTCTGAAGCTATTCACGTTTGCCCATGACTAACATGTAGTCATCAATGATTATTGGTACCAGATTACTAGTGGTGGGAGAGACCAATATTTTGCAGCAAATAAAGCCAGTTGACTAGCTAATACTATCTACTGCATGTGCATCTGCAATACCTTGGTTTACACCATATACATAATGAGCTCACATACATTTATATATCACTTGGGTGCAGTTTCAATTCAATAAGAAGAGGGACTTTCTGATTTTAACAACTTGGAATACAATTTAATTGCAATTTTGCTTGCATTTCGTTTGTTTTGGTGGTGCATGGTTATATGGGATTAGGTAGTAGAGAATTTGTTGAGCCATGGACCACTGGTCTTCATTGTAGACGGCAAAGGAGGAATACTCAATCATCCCAAACACCAAGGAGTTGCCAAGTGCAGTAGCTGGCCTGGCTGACATCCAGTTTGCTGGTGAGACGATTTCCCTTGATGTTCCCCGAGCTGGAGTCACCACCAAGGAGGGATGGTCTATCTTCCCCACCACATCCACAACTGTAAGATCACACACTGGTTTACTGCCTTTAGTTGATGCAAGCAATCACAGCAGTGAACACCTGCATATCAGTAAGCTCTGAATGCTGATTGGCTACATCATTCTGTCGAATGTATTGATACCATTAGTGCAGGATATTTCTGTTGAACTCTCAGGAAAGAAATAACCACTTGCATCATGTGATAGCTACAAATGTTAACATAATAACAGTTACTGTAATGGTAGTCCCCACTTTCACATGGTTACACATTTCAAAATTGTATTAGATCACCAAGGGCACTGTGAAACATTACAGACCAGGGAAGATTCTTCCTGCCTGTCAGCTACGCGTAGTGTGGATGAAAGAGGAACCACCTGCTCTTTTACACTACCCTGTGGCCATGAGGGGAGCTCTCCCATCCGACTCATCCTTTGTGGTTTGCATTGAGGGTCAAGGTATGCTATAGTTAAATTCACATAATTATGTACTCTACGGTTACAGAGCTGGATATTGGTAATGTGGTATACTAGTTACCCGTTTCTCACACGGCAGGAGCATGCATTTCAGCGAAGCCCCCTTGCAATGAAGAAAATATTGACGGAGCCACCAAAATATCTACCCCGACCCTTCGTACGTAGTGATGTAAAATTTCATTGGAGTCTTAATTGATAAATTATGATATTATGCATCTGTTCCCTCTGCAACAGAATCCTGCCTAGCCAACTCTTCAGACTCGTGTGATTCATATGGAGATAAAAGAAACGAAGGTATACAGTGTAATTTTTACATGCTAGTAAATCTTCATAATGATGTTGAAGACATTAACTACAATACCTACTATGCTGCTATTTGATTAGCGTTCATGTTCATGCAAGATCAGGATGAGCGTAATTGCTTATCCCTCAGACTGTCTGGAGTTGAAAGAAGAAGACCTGGGGTTCTTGATGGAGATATTGATGGATGTTGCTCCGAGTTGGGAAGCCCTGGGCATATTCCTTGGGCTGAAAAATAGTCAGATAAAGTGCATCAGGCAGCACCTAGGCCTTGCCACTGAAGGAGTACATGGCTACTTCCGAGAGTTGCTGGGTGAATGGCTTAAGAGAGGTCCTCCCTTTTCAACTGATGAACAGCTGGCCTCTGCTCTCAGCAAAGTTGGTGAACACCGACTTGCTAGACAACTGAGGGTGCAGCTACAGAAACGAAAAGGTAATTGGTGATTACAAAAGCACAACACAGCTGTATTTAAAACACTTGTCTTGCTTTGTTACTAAGTTAAACCTTGCTTGTTCACAGTAGGCTGGTATGCATTGCTAATGTATGTATGTAACTGCCTCACTGTACAGGAGTCAACACAGACTCAGGGATTGCCATTAAACTTGGTCCAGAAAGACGAGGTAAAGCTTGTGATTCAGAGATTGGAGTTACTTAAGTTCATGAACAGGGTGAGCTGAGGTGCTAAGAGAGTCAGAAATAAATCTATAGGGAAAATATCTAGATGGGATTCAAAACAATAATACTTATCAGATTTTAGCCACTGTGATCCCTGGACATGGAATGCAACCTACAGCGATAGCAGGCTCAATTCCAAGTGCCATACGTACATTGCTCAGTCTCACAGCACTCCAATTGCTACCTTATAACTAGCTTTATTCTCTATTGCAGCATCTGTTATAGCTGTTTGTGTCACAGGAGAGCTGAAGCAAAAGGTTAAAGGAAGCTCTAGGGTTGCAACAGGTGAGCAACTATTCCAACACACGCCAACTATTCCAACACACACGCTCACACTCACACACGCTCACACTCACACTCGCGCACAAACTCACACACGCACACGCACACGCACACGCACACAAGCCAGCATTTTCAGCAATCACAATTTTATTTTTCCATCTATACAGGAAATGTTCTCCGTTTGTCTGAATCTTTTGGCGGAACAGGCAGTCGGAAAGATGGTATATTTGCCTCCTGCCAATTACCAATGAACCTTTTCTCATTGTTTGATAAGGAGCTCTTTAAACTGAACTGCCTTGTTCTTTCCTTTATGATTGCTATACTTACAGAGCTCAGAGAAAGATACCCACAAGGCATGCAAAATGAGCCACTGTTCTGCGACCTCATCAATGAAGTCGCAGCAATTACTCCTCATAAATGGAGGAAGGTTGGGATTGAGTTGGGAGTGAAGGAGAGTGACCTCGATAGCCTTGATTCTCAAAGCCTTGGAGACCCAATTCGTTGTTTCATTGGGGTGTTCAGTATGTGGAAGAATGGGCATGGCACAAAGGAAATCAAGTGGAACAAAATTGCCGAGGTGCTTGAAGCTCCAGGGGTAGGAGAAGGGAAGCTTGCTGTGAACTTGAAACTCAGACTACCCCATTTCAAACCCACTGTCACCACCATCACTCAAGATTTGATCATGGAAGAGAAATAACAGTATGTTGCAAAATGAGCTGTGAACAGTGCAAGTTAAAAGAAACAATTGTGTTAGCTGCCACATCCACTTGAGTGAAGTTACTAGCTTTAGCATGCATGCAGTTGAATAGTACTGGTAGTTATATGTTGGAACCAATATATAATTGTTTATGGATTAGCTAGTTTAGATGAAAATTCAACATAGCTATGGTTCACGCAACTTACAAGCAGACCACACCTACTTTCCTAAGTACAGTAATTGGATATCACCATAGTAGAGCCATGCAGTGTTCAAATTAGGGTCCACTCAGTCTCCGTGACCAAACCATAATCACAACCATACCACCTGCTCCCTAGCTTGCTGCAGTTGGTACCCATGCACCCTCGGGACCGGATTTGTTGATAATGACAAGGGGTACTTATGTATGTGTAACGTGTTGCCTGTGGAAGTGGTTGTGAACAGGATCAAAATGGAATCATGCAAGCAGTCAACGTATGCAACTAATCAAATTTTCATAGATGCTGCAGTCTTTTTCACCATACCAAACACATGTACATAGACTAGTCATAATCAAATTCATTGTCATCGTCTGCATCAGGATCCAACACTGTATCTTTGGTTCCATCCTCAAAACGTGTGATCCATTTGCTACTTCTGTAATCATCCATGGGTACCTCTTCTCTTGTCATCAAAGAGGACCTTGACCCTTCTTATACTAAGAATTAATGAAGTGGACGCTTTAGTAGTGGCTGTGGGTTAGGTGATGTACTACTGTATACGGTAGCATAATGCGATATAATGCAAGGCTTGGTAAGTGGTTAGGAAAATATTTCGTACCAGTTCCTGCATGCTACTTGCCTTTCCATGGTGTTTGTGTTTTTTTGGCAGTTAATAAATGCCACCTTTGATTAGTGGCCGCCCTCGAATAGTAGCCGCAGTAAATCATGTGATGAAATAAATAGTAGCCGCGGTGTTTGATCGAGGAAATACAGTAAATGAACAGCTGCTGTGATGAGTGTATACCAGTGGCTCATGCTGCAGAGAGAACTGGAGGTAGTGGGCGTGGCCTGGGAACAATGTTAATGCTGGCTCATGCATCGCATGTGATCAAGAGCAAGTAAAGCAATGACCATCCATGGCCTTGAAATTGCATGTTCCCCCCATGCCAATTGGAGCTATTGTAAGTTTCAATTGTGCTGAGTAGCTAATTAAACCAGCCAAACCATCCTCTCGATAGTGTACACTGATAGAGATTCGCAACTTCCATGCGTGGGTTTTCTCCTGGTCGAACTGGGCCTTCATTGTAATATATAGTACATTTACAAGGTGTAGATCATTATGCAAAACAACATTTATAATGCATGATCAACAGTCATACTCGCTCCACAATAAAACATGTAGAAATATGGAGGGGGTGGGGCTATACACAAAACTGAAAATCTTCATGTTAGTAGCATCAAGCAGTACTTAATCTAGAATACACACACGCGGCATGTGCATTACGCATGCAATGAAGTACCATACTATAGAGCAGTTACTTAAGCTCGAGCTCTTCTGGCGACTGGAGTGAGGTGTGTGAGTAAATATGTTGGGGGGGAATTGTTAGGCATTTGGTCTATGAATGTTCATATTGCTTGTACATGTAAGAGAAATGATCTTTTCACCTTAGGGGAAGCCATAATGCATACTTGCAAACAACTAAGGAATCCATACAGACGAGAAACGGTTAATTTAAGTCCACTGTCTTAAAATATATGTGGCAATCCTGGATATAGAAATAATTTTCATAGCCCCCTATTATATGATAGCTAGAAACATGGGATGAACTGTAGCAGCAAAGATATATCTTCCTCATCACGTACCTGTTCTGGGTATAACTACATACTCGTACTAGTACCGAGTGGGGAATTTCTGGAGCCTCAATTAGCACCAATAACTCATTCTTGCCCAATTAAGGTGGAAAAATAACAAACGCTTATGTGCCGGAATGCCACATGAAGTAGTCTCAGTCCCATGCAGAGTCCCATTTCCCCACTTGCACTGCATCACGTAGGAATATGACTATGCATGAACCCCTTGGAACTGTGTATTCAACACGGCTTACCAGATTTAATGATCTTGATTTACGGCTTTTGGAAACTGGGTGGGTGGGTGGGTGGGGGAAGGGGGGATTTGCAATCAAGTATACCATAATAATACAGCAGTACTACACGTATGTGAGGTACACATTTACGGCATTTGGAAACTGGGTGGGTGGGCAAGTGGGTGGGTGGGGGGAGGGGGGATATGCAATCAATTATACCATAATACAGCAACACTACTGTCGATTTCACTTCGCTTCGAACATGCGTATTGCGTGCCAAGTTTTGCGGCAAGAACTTCCTGTGTGTGGAGCTTTACGGAAATCGCACGGCCTGCAAAACGCTGGAGTCCGGAAGCTGCGGGCACTTTGCGTGAGTGTCATATTTGCAGAACACAGTTTCCGTGAAAATCCACGGAAATACGCATGTTCGAAGCAAAGTGAAAACGACAGTACACGTATGTGAGATACACATTCAGAATAATATTAAAGTTGAGACTACAAATAACTATGTCTGGATAACACATGGGGTACATAGCTCGAGTTCTGGCATGAGACATCATAATTATGAGGTTGTTCCTATATACCCACTATCCAGGGACAGAACATGCTTATCATGCCACATCATACTGTATATTGGGACATTTTTGTGTTGAAAATCACAATTATTCATATTATTATTTCCGTGAACTGCACTCAAATTTTTACAACTCTGACATTGCTGTATTTGCCATTCTTTCACTAACACGCCGACCCAGCTTCTTTGGGAAACTCCAGCTGATGCGGACTCACAATGGCCGTAACAAATGTACTTCCCTATTCTGGTCTGCTCCTTCGTACCGTGTGCTCAATGTGCTGCTCCCGCATGGTTGGCTTGAGGGATATTATGAGAAGGTATTTCCTTCTTGAGTCAGGCTGGAAGTCCATTGTTGAAAGCAGCGAAACAGCTACAGAGCCATGAATTGTGCAGTAATGTACACGTGTTTGTTACCGTATTTTATCTACTTTCCTCAGTATTCGTAACTTCGCGTGTCGTGTTTGGTGGCATTCGCGATAATATTTTAACACAAAAATATGGTAGTTAGTTTCCCAGCACCTTTACAACCTTAAAGAAGTTTCATTAGGGTAGCATAGGCATGGAATTCTTGCATGTAACTCATAGCCATTGTCGTGATCTCTGTTGAAAAGTTGTGTGCATGTTAGGAGGGCAGTAGCTGCTGGGTGCTATCAGTGCACAAAAGGATCAAAGCTATGGAGCTCTGGTCACTCACAATACAAGTGCATTGCCACTGGCAATAATGGCTAATGGCATTGTACACCTACATGTACATGTGGCCATGCATAGATGGCAAGCTGTCCGGATAATTTGCACCCAGCAATTACTGATGGAAGACTGTCTAGGAAATTACTTCAAACTTTGGTGTCCGCTATAGATTAGGGTGTCTATTAAACTATAAACCAGTTGCATAAAGGCGTGGCTATCCTAGAACAAGTAGCAAAAAACACCATGATCCACTCTCAACTGGTAAATCGATCAGTGATGATGTCAGCTATGCCAATATATTTGCTCTTGCCAGAATACCGCACAATACAATTGAAACTATACCCAATTAAGTGACATATCATATACATATAATTATAGTAACTGTTACTTATTGCACATGTACATATGTACCATTCTTCCAAACAAGGCAAGCCATCGCCATCACGATAATCAATAATAGTAAGGCGAGAACTGGACTGGCAGATATAGCAATTGCACGGCCAACATCTGATTCACCTGAAGGAGAATATGGGCATGTTGATACAATACACATACAAGAAAGAGTTTCTGTAAACAGGTTACTGTAGTTGTGCACTATTAAAAGAATGTGCCTATATATCCCCACACAGCAAGAAAACGTGTGCCTAATGCACAGGAGAAACTAGCTGTAGATACAGGACTGGATGGGCACCATCATCGTCAAAGTTTCCCCATGATTGCACTGTCCACAGTCTCCACATGCGGTTCGAGTCCATCGTGGGACCACTTCAACTTCTGAGTATTACGTTAGCCTACGGACACTCCTCTACGCAGGAGAATCGCTGAAAAAGCCGAATACGAAACTTCAAAATAATGGTCCCACCACGAACTTGCGGGGATGATGGGGATGCGGAGAAGCTCTGATGGTTACGGTGCCTGTCTAGTCCGTATCTTCAGGTGGTTTCTCCTGTGATGACATATTTTCTTGCTGTGGGGATATGGACACATTTGCAAAAAGCATGCAATTATGTGAATTTATATCCTCCTACGTACCTGGTGCAGTGATTGGGAAGGTCCCTCTAACAACACGAGGAATTACCGCAGCAGTGAAGTAATCACTCGTGGTCAATACTCTGACCGTGTAGCGGTACACAGTGTCTTGTGTCAGGTTGGTGAAGATTATCTCAGTGGTTGTGACACGAGGAAAGTCAGGAGGAAATATTGAGGTTTCATGAATGGGTTCAGCACCCCTTTGTAAGGCAGTGACATTAACCTCAACTATGGCAGTGCTAGCAACATCAAACGTGACTGATGTTATTGTTGCAAAAGTGACAGTAAACGTGGCAGTAAGTGAGGCATTACCACGCCGTTCTAGATCCACTGTGGGCTGTTCAGAGATGATGGACGGAACTATGAATGAAGGTAAATTAATGCAGAAAGGTAAATAATAATTGTCTGTCTAGCATAAATACTTGGGACCAACTTTGAGAAATCAGTTTGAAAGAGGATAATAAGAAACCATGGACACCCATGATGCGTACATGACCAGTGACTCTCATTGTTGTGGGGTTTGTTCACTTGTGAACTTGGTCAAGCAATATGAGACAGAAGTGTATGTAAGTGAAATTCTTGTATAATTATACCAACAATTTTGTCAATTTAATTGTCAACTGGCAGTGGCGGCTTGTGCAGTCTACTAGTAACGTATAATACAGTCATACGTATCCAAATCTCCCTTTACATAGTATTATACAAGCAGGTTTGACAAACAAACTCACACGTCACTGATCGACTGCTGCTGCTTGTGCAGTCATCCCTTGAGAAGCTCACATTTATTGGGACAGTTTGACCAATATAAGTCGTATAATCCAGGGCTAGGAACTTGGCGTTGGTTGGTGCAGTCAATCTCCCTCTCTGTACAACTTTTTCTTGTGGATTATTGTTCACACAGGTTGTAATCAAGTAATTCTCAAAGTCACGAAGGGCATCAGCATTCTAAAAGGAGCAGCATAAAAAACATGTGGTAATACTGATACTATACATGTACATAAAGTCTATGGAGGTTAGGAGAGGAAAGTTTAATGGTCGAACTATTCAATTAAGAATTCTAGTATGACTTTGAATGCACTGATCAGATCGATCTGCCAAACCACACCCACAATCGTCCTTGTGGAGTTGCCATAGCAATGTTCTACATGCTTATAGATGAAGCATATTTGAGACTCTAAAACCAAGATTTCTGTCACACATAACTTGTGACACAAGAAAATTACCTGCAAATACTGGACTGGACGGGCACCGTCATCGTCAAAATTGCTCAGTGATCGCACTGTCTACTTGCTGTTTGAGTCCGTGGTAGGAACCATTTCACTACTGAATATATTATGTTACTTCTCGCACAGACCACACCTACAGGCACTCCTCTAAGCAGCTGAATTGCCGAAAAGGCCAAATACGAAACTTCAAGAGTTCCCACCACGGACTTGAACGGCAAGCGGACGGTGGGATCACGGAGCAACTTTGACAATAATGGTGCCCATCCAGTCTCGTATTTACAGGTAGTTTTTCCTGTGTGATTGCAAACTAGTATACACACAGCTAGCTGGTTCTGAATCCAAGACTAGCAATGTACAATAGTCTCCACAGTCTGATCACATGCACAGCCTGGGAGCTCATGAGAGATGGTCACCAAAGAAGGCGTCAGCACAGGTTCAACCACTTGTTTGCCGTTGGGTGTATTGTGCTATTGATAGGTCTCTATATGATGACAGAGTGTTGCATCAATGGCCGAATTCCTCAGTATATGGATTGCAAGTTGAATCACAAACCATATCTTACCTGCCAGCGTACAGTAACTGCTATTGTAGTGCCATACATCACTGTCAACTGTAGGTTTCCTGGGTCAGGGTAGTCTGCAGAATGGATTCAGTGATCAGTGACATATTATGGCACAACCCGACAAACTCCGTCCAACAGTGTCAACAGCATCACTCCCATATCGTATTTCTCAGGTTTGCTTACACGGAGGGATATAGTTATTTCACACATAATTATGCAATAACAGTTCACTTCTTGTCTAGTGTTAAATATTTGTATGTATCCACGACCACTGACTGGAAAGTCTAAACTACACGATCCAACTTGCACAAGATCTTGTCATATGTACACTTAGTGGTCTACTTTTATGTTTTGTTCTGGGATGGTTGACTGACTATATGATTGGAGGCTCAATTCACCCAACATATAAATTACTAACATGCATGACTGTACTTTGTAACTTCACTACAGTGTCTAACACTGTCTACTATGAAACATTGATGTGATGCTGCTTTGCATAGCTCACTGTGAAACAGTGGTAAGGAGTGCAAAAAAAGAAACATAGTTCAATGTATGTGCTATAGCACTCTGTACCTGATATACTTGCTATAGATATGCATACCATAGCACATAACATCCACCACTGGGGCATGTCAAAATGTGCCTAATACGTAAAATTAATTTCAGAATGCCAATCTCAGAGCTCTGTTGCTATTGTACAGCAGCCCATTAAGTGAAGAGGACATTCTTTCCCACTCAAAGTCCTCTTGAGCTGTTGTGATTGGCACAAGCTTAAGTACAATGCACTTTTGATACTAAGTGGCTTGTGCCAAATACAATAACTACTACCACAACATGGGCCTTGGAGCAGTATTAGTATTGTTGCCATGGAGATAAATTTGTTACCTTCTAACCTTGATTACCCAGATAGGTGTTTATGATTCTTGCATGCCTTTTGTCTACATTTGGAGTTAGCATTGGCCAACCACCAGATTTTGCTCTCTCCGAAGCCTTCCACAAGGCCTGAGCCAGATGTGAGACTAGCTATTGCTGGCACAATGTGTAGGGGCCTCTCCAAGTGTCATGCATGTGGTAGCCTACACCTCCCAAAACACATGCTGGGCTTCTCACTGGCACTCCCCTGTGGTATTCCACACATAACAGTGCTGGATTTCAGTGCTAATACGTTTCATGCTGAATTTCAGTTAAACATACAACCACTCCCTGCATGCCTTCATACGTCATACAGTATATTGATGGTCTTACTATTTTGTCCTGAGATGAAGCTGAGAGGCATATTTCTGGTAGTCCTTCGACTTTGTGTATAATCTGGAATGACAGTGAAGTTGTACCTCAGGCAGCAGCCTACACCGACACTGGTAGCAGTACTGGCAACTGGTGTACGTTGTGTTCCACGTGCACTGGTTGTTTCCAGAGTGTACCCATCAACGCATCCTCGCATCTGAGTTGGCTGGTTCCATGTGAGAGAGACTGTGTCCGGACAGAGCCCTTGACCTGGACTTGCACTGATCACCACTGGGTTGGGAACTGTAAGGGGGCATACATAACGTATTCTTCCCAAATCTCAGTCTCAGGATAAAAGTTTGTTTAGGCTGTCAGCGAGGATTCACTATGATAAATCAGCCTTCCAAATCTGCATGTACAGTAAAGCTATTAGCTATATAGGCGTCAAATATTTAGTCAATGAAAATGAACGTTGTTTTGTGTACATTTAGCACTTATTGCTGGTACCATCTTCAGATGCCTTGCAAGAAGAAGAATATGTGTGTTCTATCAGAAAGGTTTCTGAGCCGCAAAATATTGGTGCACCACCAAAGGCTGTGAAATGCAGATGCTATATACACTCATGACAGCTGTGCACCCGCACTGTCCAGCAATCATGCATGGAAGACCATTGGATGAAATGAACTCTGGAAGGTATCTGACCGTGAAGTACAGATGCTTTCCAGTGCAATGCACGTGTGCACACAGCTGATCGAGGTTCACACATTAGGTGGGTGGAACAGTGGCTTATGAAAAGATACCCTGCCAAAACAACTTCAGGTACCATTAGTTCACACCGATATTTTTCACTTTGCTATTGTGCTGACCATTGCCACATACTGACAAAAAAGGAACGGAACTGGTTTACTCCTGATCATGAGGAAAAGGAGGTACATTATTAGCCTCTTACCACTTCCTAAGCTCATGGAACGACTCCTGGTTCCATTGAGATGTCCAGGTGTGACTCCAAAAGCAGTGAAGTGGTACTCTTTGAAGCAAAGCTCAAGATCCCTGATGACAACGGAGGTGCTGGTACCGGTGGATCTAGAGACTCCATCATACTCAACTCTATATCCAGAGAGGCATTCCGTGCCAACAAGTGGAGGAGTCAACTCAATGTTCGCAGCCGTTAGACTTATCTGGGTAACACTTATTCCAGGAGCAGATGGATCTGCAGAGACATGGAAAAATACATGCACACATAATATGTAAAGAAGGGAGGTGTACAGCAATTAAAGGCATGCTGGAAAATCTCTTTCAGATACGACTGGATCTGGAATGCAACAATTGAAGTAGCTACAAAGGGTGGGAAATTTACTGAGGCCACAGAAAGCTTAAGAGTACTGCAGTTCACATAACAAGGATCCTTGCTCAAGGAACAATGCCTGCATCTCTGGTTAAGTAAACTGCACAGTCTTGTAGTACTTTCAGTTGTTGTTGTACCTCATGTGCATTTGCCCATAGGTGACTGACTGTCACAGGGGACATATTCTAGTGGGAATGGCCTGGGAACGATCGAGGCTACTACTACCAGAAACAATCTTCATTGGAACTACTTAGTTCCAACCGTAGGTTGCAGGGAGAAGTATGAAACTTGGTGTCAGTCGAGTTGCTTTCATAACAGCATCACCACATACTTGCAGCTTGTGATTTCACTCTCCATGGGAGGGCACATGGAAAAGGGGAAGATGGGTAGGTTCACTCAGAAAACAACAAGCTTGGCCATGACTGCACTGTCAGCAGAAAGCCCTTGGGAGTGGGTCATTTCCATTCGCATGTTCAGTTTGTGTACACAAGACACCCACGATAGCTATGGCTGGTCATAGTATGGGTACGCAAGAGGAAGGAAAGATGATGTGCATTTCACTAGTCAAGGAGGCGAGTGGTATACAATGTCAACTACACGTGTGAGAGCCAACCACATAGACACTGAAAAAGCCAGTAGTTTCATAGCCTTCAACCACATCAACTGTATTAGCAATGCTGCAGTGAACAACATCAGTACTGCTGCGGACAACAACATCTGATTCAGTACTACCGGTGACCAAAACCTCATTGTCTATCCTTGTCTGCCTGCGAACCCATTCCTTCCCAGAACTTTCTTTCGTATATTATATTGTTAGCATATAATGAAAGGAAGATGATGATGCTGCCTGGGCAGAACTTACTGTTGGCTAGCTCCAGTCTGAGAGTATCCACGTTATCCTCCAAATCGTCACATGTGACGGTGATGCCAGCATACGTATCAGAGCGAACAGTGGCACTCAGAGTTGAAGTGACGACATCATCATCCTTGCTTAGTAGGACTGCCGTAAATGATACTCCAAGCATGGAATTATCAAGCGTGCTTTCCCTTTGGATTGGACTTGAGGTAGTAAACAATACATTAGTATGGCGACCTGTTGCAGAGGTCCTCCATCTCAATGTGCCACTAGATGTAGTGCAGGTGAATGTCACTTCTTCACCAAGACATACTCTCGCAGTGTTCCCCGAGCTCCCTGCACTGGATGATGATGGTGTTGGTCCTCCAACTCTAAAATGGAGGTTAGTAGCTATGATTGTGTGTACGTATGTGTGTGTGTGTGTATATGTATATTCACATGTGTGCATGTGCATGTGTGTGTGTGCATGTGTATGTATGTGTGTATGCGTGTGCGTGTAGAGAAAATTGTGTAGTTATTCTGTTTGCAGTTCACACTATAGGGCAACAAAATTTAATAGTCTAAAGAATAAAATAATCACTGTGGTTGTGGAGTTGTGAGCATTTTTGTCCTCCTTTGACAGTCGGAGCGAACAATGACTGTCAATGACACATGGTGTTGATCCACTTTGACCCTGATCAAGCTAGAGCTGCCTCTCCAAGCTTTAGCCTAATTTAATTTGTATGGAACTCTTTGACCAAATGCCTGATGGTACTGAGCAGTTTCCATCATGCACTGAGATAGCCTTGTTCCCAGGCACTTGGTAATTTGGGATTCAGGGGTAAAGAAATTTCACTTTTATCTGTACGGCTACTACATCATCGTCCCTTGTCATGGACCATAATCCACTCCTCGCTAACAGTTGTGCCATTCCTCTTCATACA
The DNA here is from genome assembly GCA_963931865.1 of Axinella damicornis. Lineage (NCBI taxonomy): Eukaryota > Metazoa > Porifera > Demospongiae > Axinellida > Axinellidae > Axinella > Axinella damicornis. The sequence continues at coordinate 16,235,568 of OZ007507.1, read as the reverse complement.
GGCCTTGAGAAGAACACAACATTGGGCCCTGACGCTTGCAACGTATGAGTATCACTTGACGTTCCGTTCAACTGCACAGCACAGGAATGCTGATGAGCCATCTACCCCTGCCTGAGAACTTGTATGTACGTAGAACCTCTTCAGTTCAAGGACCAATCTATATATGGTAACTAAGAATGACACCTCCAAGAAAGAAGTTACCTTCTCACCGGGCCAGCTAGACCATGTATCATACTAGTGTACATGAAGCCTTTTATGGAGGGAGCTACAGTTTTTCATGCACATCCAATTTAGCCAACATTCCAATCCAAGGTATATACACCTACAACTCCAGGAAATGCTGCCGGTGTAACAACTCTGAGACTACTTACAGTACTTCCTAAATGGTGAAAGGTTTGAAGTCCAAATTATCAATGAATCTAATTTAGCGCTACTGTATTGTTGATAAGACACTGCCAAGATTCCATATCAATTAGCCTCATTCCCAGGCCCCGCCCAGCTTTTCGTCCAAGCGGGGAGAGCCTGGTATGTTTCCTCACATGAGCATTACGTAATCGACAAATGGCCAAAATTTTCCGAACGAAAAAGCGAAGTGTTGCATATTATTGAACAACTACATGTCGCCCCCCGCTAGCCAGATACGCGTGGTAAGTTACCTGGTACCTTAGCTCTTCTTGCTGTTCTGAGCCCCAGATCGCCCACGTTCAATTAAGTCCTTTCTACCACCTTTCTACCCTCGACATCACGCACATGAGGAAACATACCAGGCCCTTTGCATTCTGTTAATCACAGAGTGCATGGGGAACAGTTATTACACTTGCTTAATCTTTCACTTGAGTGTTCGTAATGTGGGTATATAGGTCTGATGTCCACAAGTGTGGGGGCTGCCGGGTGTCATGCAAATTCTGAGGAGCGAACTGAGAAAGCTATATAGCTATAGCCGTCTAGTAGCATGCCAAGGCTTGTCACAGCAGATCACATCTGGCAGCAGAACTATTGCAGATAGTGCCTGGGGTGCGGACTCTATCTCCTGGTGGATGGTGGATGGTGTCTGCACCTGGACACTATCTCCTAGCAGATGTGCAGCGTCTGCCTGGACACTATCTGCTAGAACGTCCAGACTCTATACTGGCTGATGCAAGTGTCCTTTATAAATGCATTGGCTTGCTTAACAGTTCTATAGCTAGAAGCCACAAGAAATCAAATCTTCTGTCTGTCCGGGCTGTAATGATGCCTTTTGTATAACTTTGTGCATCCATAATAATATTATGCACGCATTTACTAAGATGTAGCTTGACCAATAGATTAGCTGCCTCCCCCAAACAGTAGACAAAAATAGTATTCCAGTTACAGCCCTCCACTTCACCCTTGCAATTGGTGGGGAGTTCTGAATTACCTACCCTCAGGTGTTCTGAATTACCTGCAACACACCAGTAGCCACGCTCAGGAATGCAATAAGGATGTCACTCGTACTCACTATGTATATATGTGTAAGTGCGCGGAGGTTCTTTCGTGCAACCGAAAGCGGCGCGCGGGCCTGGGAACGAGGCTAGCTATTTATAACACAGAGTTTGACTCCAAAAATGAGCATGGGTTTTGCGGTTGCAACATGAATATACTTACCTGGCCGTTTATACTATAGCCTCGTTCCTAGGCCGTTTTGGGATGGAACGAGGCTATTTATACTATAGTCAGAGTGAGCTACATGAATATACTTACCAGGCTGCGAATATAAAACGACAGTACACAAGTGCTGGCAAATATTAACCTCGCTTCCCGCGAGGCTCTTCTGCGTGCATTCACGTATGCACTAGTAATTATGTGTTCCCATTTCCCTTACTCTATATGGCTGATGTTATAGTAGGGTCTGGGAACGAGACTAGGCTGATAAATGTAGTGGTCCTACGTCGAGAGTATACTATACTGAGAATGCTGCAAATGAAATACTATACTGAGAATAATGATGCGCAGGCAGCAGTAGCTATATAGGATTGTACACGTTCTACGTATACCTGCTGTTGCTTGACAGATGTAGAATCCAAGTACGAGGAGAAGGATATCAGACATTATGCTGGCTCGTGCGGCGTTATTTCTCAGAGTTCACACGGACCACTCTCGTCCCCACATCATCCACTCGCGCGCTCCGTCAAACAATCGGTCTGGTTACTACTTCACGCTAGGCCTTCAGTGGCAGATTTTGTCTCAATCTGCAGCTGGGGAAATTCTGGAAGGAAATCACCATCGTTAATTATACTATCAAACTTTGCGGGTGTTTGCGGAAACCCTGAGGCGTCTGGGGACTGTTCTAATATATCCGCAAACCTGGGCTGGGACATATTACGATTTTCGAAGCACCGTGTCTTGTCGACTGGCAACTATGAAGACAAGTGTTAGTTTGCATGCTGTATCTTAGCTGAGTCTATAATGTTTTGTCTAACAGAATAACGTGAATGACCTAAGTTTGTACGTGAATGACTTAATCATGCATGTCATTATGCACCTTACCATTGCTGCCCAATAGCAAAAGGTGAAATCTGAAATCAATTCACAAAAACAGCCCTGGTTTGTTTTGAACGAAAATTGCTCGGTGGATACTACCAGTTGAGTTCTGATTAAGGTCTTCTTTATCTTTATTCACAAAGCATTTGCGTGGACCCTTAGGAATGCCTCGTGGCAAATTCTGTGAATAGAAATTTGCTCACCTGGTAGTATCCACTGCATGATTTCATTTCAAACAAATAAGAGATGTTAATTCGGTTCATTAAGGATTGGTATGGCAGTCTTATGTTTATGCCATTCATGTAGGTTACCGATCGAACATGCCTACAATTAGCATGTATATGGGGGCCTCAACTATATACATCACTACATGATAATGTACTGGGTAACTCCTCAAGCCAGTACTAGCAGTCTTATGTTATGCTAGTATTTCATTGGGGTATTTGCATCAGAAGAGACGTTTTCCCAACATGTCATGCAGCTGAGCTAGAAGTCCAGGTCATTGCCAGAAAGGCATGCATGCACAATAAAAATACTAGAATTCCAGGCTAGGAGTCCGGCAGTGTACCAGTGTTAACTACTAAAGTATAGCTGGATATCACTTGCCGACCCTCACCACTTTGCACCATCTATTGATATTGACCCACTCCAGTTACGAAGTATTTCAGCTGCAAGGAATATATGGGAGAAATGAAGAACTAGCTGTAGTACTTGAGATGGCTCATGAGCTCAAACGCAATCATGTACGTAATCTATGCTCCTAGAAATTGATGGAAGTACAATGACAGGTTGCAGCCGTTAACGTTTTGGAGGTGTTCATGTGATGATCAGCAGATGCTGCCTTTAGTGATACATGAGTCAGCTCTGTACCACAACTACGTAGTACGCTTGTAGAATGTGGTGAAAGTCATTGTTTCTGATGAAAAATTCAATAAGCTACTGCAACAGCTGACAGTGATCCGAATCCTGCAGCTAATGTCAGTAACAAGAACACAATCATGCGAGCATTAAAGCTACAAGTGGCTTGTCAATGAATTGATGGTATCACACGTGCAAGCTTCAATAAGGAAATTGAAAGTTGATACTTGTTTTTCCTGTATATTGGACCAGGATTGCATAAGATAAAGATAAAAGTCGAATAAGACACATGCAGGCTACTGTGAAACGGTTCACATGCACACAAAAGTGGACAGACAAATTCATCGCAACTGCTTGAAATCAGGGGATACTATTCTTTATTCTTGCCATTTACAGGTTGGTCTAGTAGAAATCATTGGCAAAGTCCAAATCAGCTTGAGGAGGAAGTTTTGGCAAATGTGTTACCATTATCATGTTTACATTGATGTTGAGTTGGATATGAACTAACAATACATGGAACTAAAATGCTTCCTGAAGCAATAATATTGTGAAACCACCCAGAGGGAAATTCAAATCCAGGCTTGAAATTTTCCTTCAGAACTATCCCGAAATCATCACCACATTAAAGAGAACGCACAGTTCTTTGGAAACATTGTGACATAAGATTCCCAAGGTCACCATGCACAGTACTGTGAAGCAAATTCAATTAATGCTGGATAAACTTTAGTCACCTACTAAAGCAAATCAACTCCCTAACTGAAATGAAATTCAAAATTTGTGACTCGCAATGGGTTCAATCATAAGAAAGCCGTGTCATGGCACAGGTCATCACACTTGCAAGCAGTGCACTAGCAGACGGAATAATCAACAGCCTTTTAAAGAAACTACAACAGCAGATTACTGAAATGAGGGCACAGTTTAGAAGGGAAGCTGTGATATAACGAGCAGGTAGTCTACCAAAGCTCGAGAATGAATAACAGAAACAACTTGGAACACCAACAATATCAGAGCATGAAGCTGACAAAATGTTCTCAAAACAGAATCCCATGTATAAACACTCAACTTCTAACATTTTCAATACGCAGAAACCAAACTGAGTACACGATTGAGAGAAATTATTGCTATATAATATTAATTTTGTCAAATTCCAATAATTAGCCAATTGCAACACACCTGGGATATAGTATGTTTACTTTCATGGAAAATTGCACTATTGTCTTTGTAGCTATTCCAAATGCCATCGTAACACCTGAACTGTGGTTGTGGTGTATGAATGTACCGTCAGCAGGAATCACTCAGTGGCGTAATGCATACACAGACTCTTTGCCTGGTGCTAGACGCATACTAACTTATATATGAAAGGCAGGAGTTAGCTGTGCAACAGATAGCTATCGGGTATCTATAGAATGGCAAAGGTTATCGGACGATTAATACACTTTATGCCAGTAAAACAACCACAACCTGATTCGCACACTCAAAAAGATGGTGAACAACATTGGACTAAGGACAATCAGCAAACTTTTAATGAATGCCAAACCAGTTGACTATAAAATTTGAGCAACCTATTGAGCAAGTGGTCGACAGTATAAAAATGCCAGAGGAAACGTCTCTTTCACTGGCATCAATTTTATAGGACTGTTAAGTTTGTATGAGTATTACATTTCCAGTGCACAAAATTGGAGAGTATCCATGTTTGAATCGAAACTGCTGCGACATAGCTAGTGTACTCAGAATATGTGGATTAATTTGTGATTTGCCACTCAACCTTTCCATTCATACCAGCTAAAACCCTAATGCATGCAAGATGAAGAGTTAGAGTGAATGTCAATTACGATATTACGTCCGTTTCTTTGGTAGCCTCATTTCCAAGTCTTTCCTCTTCCGCATTTGATTGATTGTGTACGGTCTGATACTTTACTGACTGAACAAGTTGTACATGTATGCTGCCTCACTCTGGCACCTCACTCCGGCTGCCTCACTGACCTCACTTACATGTACTAAATCCCTTTATTGGATGTGATGTTTCATACTGGCCATAGATGCAAGTTTCTCTTGTTTTTGCAGTTATGTCAGCAAGTCCTGCTTGTCCTACTTGGCACTCAGTTGTGTAGAATATTCGCAGGTAAGTTAGTGAGTTAATAGTCTTGACAATATTTTGTTGACAGAATGATCAGAGCCTCCTCATGCAGGCCTCCTTCATGGACACATGCAGGAATGAAAACGTTGGAGTTCTATACAGTACATGTGGTACCTATGTCCAAATGTTTTGCTGCAATTAATGGAGTGGCTGTTTAAGAGTTTGTAGCAATAGGAGTGTGCAATTACCGATTTCTAGGTATACAGGTGGTAGCTAGAAACAATTTGGAGTTACACGTGCACACTCTTATGCTTGTGAACTCTTGGTATTACAGAGGTTTATTTATATTACTTTGGGACCAACAATGTGACCTTATATGGAGGTGGTTCTGAAGGTTTTCCACTGTATCATGGACTTATAGCATGGATGCACGCCATCCAGTATCCCTAAATGGAGCCCAAACTTCATTTTCTGTATGCATTATACAGACAATAGAACTGAATGCCCAGACAAGCTCAGCGATTGCACGAGTATAATGTATTTCCGGACACCGTTGTCTGTGCCTTCACTGAAGGAAAGATTTCTGCAATGCCCTAGACCCTGGCCTCTGCTCCACAACTGATTTTCTTCATGGTAGCTGCCTCAGACACTTAGGGGTGTGGCTGAATGTTGTACAGTGTCACCCCTTCAATAATTGGACAGTGGATTTCCTGCTGATGTCCTAACACAGTGAGAACCTTTTCCTTTGTAATCTGAGTTGCAAGCTACTGAGTATGGAATGACTGGAGTACATACTGCAAGAATTGAAGTTTCTATGAGGCCTTAGGAGTTTACTGAGTTTATGAGTACTACAGTTCACTGGATCACATTGCAAGGATCTTTGTAAGGGAACAATGCCCTTTGCTGTGGATGAATATCGCTTATCTGTGGTTTAAGAAAACTTCCCAGACCTTGTTACAAATTCAATTGTCCACAGCTGGTTGTCACAAGGGACTTAATTTTCTAGTATCAAAGCCATGTCAACAGTGTGTAAGTCTGACATCACTTCCTGTCTAAGCAGGAAGTTAGATTCACTCAACCATAGCGGCTTTGCAATGTGTCACCAGACCAATTCCGATACCGATGCTAGTATTAATGCATCCTTAGTGAAAGAAGGTTCAATTTTCTGGCTCTATGTTTTGGATGCCAGGTAGAGTGGACGTCTGCATGCTACGTGCAGGTCTGTGTCATTACCAATTAAGTTTTCACGTGAATTTCTCTCCATGTAGGAGGATCTGATCATTCACTACATCATAATAATTATTACTGGGTATTCAATTGTTACTTGCCAAGCACTAGCTTTTGTAGCTATTTCTCTGATACGAGGAAGACCATAGAACTGTACGTAGTGTTCAGGCCAGCAATTAGCCTGGCAAATATAATGTACTTTCCACGTAACTTGATAGCATGCAATATGTTTCTGAAGTGTCTATGTTGCAGCCGTCTATGTATATTGCATGCCTTCATGCCACCTTGGTGGCTTGATACTTACTTCCATGGCAGCCACCTTGGTGGCTTGATACTTACTTCCATGGCAGCCACCTTGGTGGCTTGATACATACTTCCATGGCAGCCATCTTGGCGGCTTGAATCATACTTCCATGGCAGCCACCTTGGTGGCTTGATACATACTTCCATGGCAGCCACCTTGGCGGCTTGATACATACTTCCATGGCAGCCACCTTGGCGGCTTGATACATACTTCCATGGCAGCCACCTTCGCGGCTTGATACATGCTTCCATGGCAGCCACCTTCGTGGCTTGATACATACTTCCATGGTGGACCTGAAGGCCACAGCTGTATATGATTTCTTGTATACATGTCACGCACACATAGTTACTAATCTCATATCTAGGATTGGAGATCCGACACCATACTCCTGTATGGGTAGCTCAGAGAACACTGCTACAGTGTGTCTTAACCAGGAGGTGATATTTACTTGCAGAACATCTGGCACTAACTTCTTGAGATGGAGGACCTCTGCCACTGGTTTTACTAATGTGTTATTTGTTAACACAGATCCAATTCCAACTCAAGCTCCTCTTGAAAATTCCATGCGTGGGATATCATTTACAGCTGTCCTACAAAGTAGGAGTACTAATGTTTTCACTTCAATTCTGAGTGCCAATATTGACTCTAATGCGTATGATGGCATCAACATCACATGTGATGATATTACAGGAGGCAGTATGGCTGTTCTCCCACTGCAGCTGGTCAACAGTAAGTTCTGTGTTATATAGTAGTTACGTTAGTCTCATTCCCAGACCCTCCGGGTCTGGGCACAAGACTATAGTTACGTTGGTCGCAGTTCGGTTTTGTTATAGCTAGCTGCATGGTGCGTAGGATTGCTTGTCATCACGTGTAAACAGTGCTCCAAACAAATAGTTATGGCTTCAAGTGTGTATACTATCATCTGTGTTCAAAATACATTGGCAGAAATACACAATAACCTATTAGCCGAGTCATATCACACACATGCAGATCTATATGCCTTCATATCTCATCTGGGTTCATAATATATATTCTGGGGTCGCCATTTCTATAAGTCAGGCATCAAGATATCAGACTTGATACATGTGTAGTGAATAGTGTAGCACATTAAAGCACCCCTCGGAACCTTAACCTCATTGTTCTGAGACAGCAGGGCTATTACAGCAATTCTGGAGGGGGCTAGTCTGCCTAAATCAAGGCTGCACGGTTTTCTATAGGTTCACTTTTCTAGCTCAGATGCATAAAGTTGCAAGGATCTCTTTGTCTCTGTTCGGACATTGTCTATGAAATGATACTCAACCTTCTGCCACTTGTGAGCACTTAGAATTCAACTAGGCCCGTCGACATCTTTCCACGGTGATATATGCTGTTAGGATTACATAATTGTGTGTGTATATATCCTTTTCCCAGATCCGCCCTCCTCTCCAGTGAACCCGAGGCAGATCACACAAGCTAGCCAGTGTGATTGCTCCACTAGCAGGGTCTGCGGCAATGCTACTGCAGTGGTGATGTGGGAGTGTCCAGTGAATATGAATGGAACCAATGTCACTGGGTTTACTGTCACTGTGGATGTGAATGGAACAACTGAGCTTTCTATCAGCCCAACTGACCTCTCTGCAACCGTCCATGGCCTGCAGGGCAACACAAACTATACAGCTAATGTAACAGCATCCAATTGTTACGGGACGAGTGAGGCTTCTACCACCACAATTTTCATCAGTAAGATTGTGTGAGTGTGTGTGTGTGTGTGTGCGTGTGTGTGCGTGCATGCATGCATGCGTGCGTGCGTGCGTGCGTGTGTGCGTGCATGCGTGTGTGTGTGTGTAATTTGAAATTCATTTGAGTGTGTATGGAATTGAATGTTTGTGAATCTGTGTGTATGTTTGTGTGAATGTGACATACATACATAGCTACTCCATCCTCATGAGCAATACACATAGCCTTGCAGCTTCAGACAGCCATTATTCAAGAAAATATAATTGGCAAAGTTTGAATCATTCAAATGGTATCATATAGTTTCGTTAAGCCTTCTGGTTAATTGTGTAAGTGTGACTTCTTATTAAGCATTTAGCATTCATTTGTTTTGTACATTATAAGGTTCACTCCTGGTGGTGAGTATAAGCTGATATGTGATGAAATGGCAGTTCAACTTGTAGGATTAGAACTTACTAGGCATTAGCTAAATACTACACTTCATTCTTAAGCTTTGTTCCTTGAATTCGTCCGGAAAGCAGCTTCCACAAAACAAGTTAGTGCCCAGCTGGATTTTAGGATGCAAAATATCAGCTTGTTGTACCAGTTTATGCTTACAAAAGCTGTATACCTGCCCCAGAGTATCGGAACTTTGATTGAGACATGTACAAGCATGCTAGTCACTGATTCATGCACGAGTTTATTTTGTGGCATGATTGTTCTATTTTGTTCCTATACTTCTGCAGATACTGGTCTTCTTCCTCCTGCTAGTGTTAGTTCCTGTACAGTGAACATATCATCCATTCAGATCAATTGGGTGGTAAGATACATGTGCACGGTTACTGTGTTTCAACTGTTTTTGCTCTAGCCCATGCTGAAGAGATCGAGAATTTATAGTTACTGTAGCAGCTAATGTATTATTGCTTGTTATTAGGTGCAGTTTCTGTAGTGTCTAGCTAAATACCTCTATAAAGTACTAACCTGTTATACATACAATCATACACGGCTAGTGAACTACTGCACTTTTGCCTGAATGTGGCACCAGCTCTATAATGATGGTAATATCTGTAAGTAGTACATAATTATGTAATGTGCAATCTGTGCAATCTCGAAATTGCCCAACAGATTCTAAACTTGCGCAGCAAGTCTTGAGAATGTGTAGCCAAACTAGAGATTGCAATGTGAATTGTGTGCAATCTCAGACAGCTAGCCATTATATTAGCTACGGGACAACAATAACAAGGCAAATGTGTTTTTAATACTTGAATGACTGCATTATCATCATTGACCCGGGAGAAAGGACTGCTAATCTCATAGAATATAGGTATTCCATGCAGAGTGCCTCGAATAGGTGTGTTTATGCATGATTCTGAAGTAGAGTTGCTAGGACAGCATATGAGCTGGCAAAGACGGCCATCACAGAACCAACCTACCCATTACCCGTTCATGTACCTCCCACTTATTATCCTCCACTTTACTGCTTTTATGTTGCTGCATGTGTGCATAAGGCTCCCTGATCGCTGTCACCCCTTTACAGGTGACTCTATCGGTTGTGCATGCTCTCTCTGTTCACGTTTTTTTTTTGTGCTCCTCTGATGTAATAGCATGGAAAAGAGTTACAAGCCACACCTGCAGGATATGTAGTTAATTGATTTATTCTATTCCCTCCACAGAATCCTCCAGGGAATGAAGATCTCTTTTGTCCTGTATGTCGAACACGTATCAGCTGGACAGTAGATGATGGTACTGGTGGTTTTGTATTTGCACCTCCAACTAAAACTACCCATCACATCCCAAATGCTGTGCAGACTGCAATGTACAATGTCACTGTCACGTATGAAGCAGCAGATGGATGTGAAGCCTCAAGTGACATATCAGTTGGTGAGGACATACAAGCAGGACAACTTTGTAGGGGATCGTTTTATTGCTTTGTATGGTGATAATTTGACTGTTCTTGTCTGGAGGGGTGATGTGTGATGTCATAAGGGTAATGAAAATGTAAGAAGAAGTATTATTGTGCCATATTGTCTTGCCGAAGAGTGCCCATGGATGGTGCACGTTACATATTTACCAAAGTTGGTGTTGGTGCACGTTACATATTTACCAATGGTTTGTAATTGGGGTGGGCACTCTTTGACGCATGAATTAATTACGTATGCGACTTACATGTATATTCATGCAGGAAGCAAGGCAACTAGTTGTGCAGAGTTGGGTGGAAATCTGAGATAGTGTTTCGTAATGCATTCTTTTATACGTCTTTCTGCATTCATCTATGAAACAGCACATGTTCATGGTTTGTACTTAGCCTCGTTCCCAAGCTTTTCCGTACTGCAAGCAACGAAAAGCTGGGTGTGGGACTGGGAACGAGGCTAGTCTGTATGTACTTGTGCATTGTCGGTTGCCACTCTCCACAACACAATTCTAATTTGCTGGTTAAAGATGCAATAGTTTCCAGAGCACAGTGCATGGCTAAGGCTGGCCAAATCTTCCTCTGTATAGCTACGTACACCTGGTAGTGATGAAAGCACTGGTTTCTACTGCCCTCAGGCTGACAATTTGAAGAGAACTGAGGCAAAGCTAATGCTTTATACGCTGTGTGTTTTCCACCATTCCAACGAACATGTATGCTTGAGTGCACAATTCCACCTTGCACGAGATTAGTGGGCATTCATTTGAGTAAACTTTGACCGAAATTAAACCAAAAGTAAAATTATGGTGGGCACTTTATTACGCATGAATTCTCTTTTGAAAGACTATAATTACGTATGCGACTTACATGTATATTCATGCAGGAAGCAAGGCAACTAGTTGTGCAGAGTTGGGTGGAAATCTGAGTTAGTGTTTTGTAATGCTTAGGAATGCAATTATTGTGCGTCCCACCATATATTCTCATTGTGCCCCCTGCTGTATTTAGTGTGGTCCCTGCTGTGCATTTTAATTTATATATGGACCTGTGGGTACCTAGTCAGAAAACCATGCACCATGCTCGATGACTAGCAAGAAGCTGTGATGCATGCAGCAACATTGATCTACGTATGGAAAGTGAACAAAGGGAACGTGAACATAGCTAGATGACAGCTGGATTGACAACAGAGAAAGCTCTGAGTCAAAAGTCTAGGTTATGCTTCCGCTTCCTGCGAGCCATTTAAACATGGTATTCCTTGTATTACGTATACCTACTGTGACATTACTTATTAAAATGCTTCTCCCCTCAATCCTCTTTCAAATTTCCAGTGAGCAACAGAGATCTGGAATGTCCAACACTGCCTCCACCAACCAACACTGCCAGTAAGTTGCTTTTCTTCCAATGGCTAGTAGAGTATTGTGTAGTAAGTCAAACTGAAACAGTATTCTGCAGTCCTGTACAACAATATCGTTATTTATTTTTGCAGCTTCTACACCATCATCTTCGTCACCAACTCCAACACTAGTTCTCCCTCGCAGTGGCAGAATTTCAATTGGGGCTATCATAGGAATCGTTACTTTCGGAGCTACGATAATCTTGGTGATTGGGATTGCTGTTACCATTGTCATAGTGATTTGCTTGAAGAAGAAATCAAGCGGTAAGTGTATGTGACTTTTCAGTGTCTAGCAGAGTACCAACTTGCCTGGTTACATTATCACACAACTAAGATGTGCTGTCAGTCATAATTGCCAAGTGCAGTGTGACGTGGAAATCTGGGGCAAATGTGTGTATGCATTTATATTTAATGTCTGAAAAACATATTGTGGCCCTGCTGTCAGATCTTGTACGCTTAATTGATTCAGAAACCCATTAACCATTAATGACGTCATCAGATTTTCATCTTGTGATGTCGCTTCCGACAATGTCCTTGGAGGTGGGTGGGACAGGTGGAGGTGGGTGGGACAGATGGAGGTGGGTGGGTCCACCTGAAGGCATGGCTGTGTCTGGGTTTGATTTAGAAAGGCTTTGATTGGCATTGGGTATAGGCCATTTCACTGAGGCTATACACTAATTACTCATGTGGTAAATAAATGTACAAAGCCAGCCAGTCCCTCTCTTTGGCTAAGATGAGGCTACATAGGCTATCTACTTTTGATATCCCAAATTAGAAGAATCAACCAGAAGATCTAGTAGACTGAGTTCCACAATGGTTTTATGATTTTACTACGTACGTATGCAGTGAGAAAGATGAAAGGGGTCCCAGAGAAACCTGATCCAGTGTATGCTGAAGTCCAACCAAGAACAACTGATGCACACCTCAAGATGAAGATGAATGTTGCATATGGTCCAATTGAACAGTCTTATAAATTTGAGATGGGACTTAATGTAGCTTATGGCTCTAGGTTTGCTGGACACTGACCTTTGCATCCTAGGCAGCAACTGGTTATTGTTTTGTATCAAACTTTGTTGCTAGATAGCTTTTGTTTAGTGTGCTTGATAATACATGAATGGTATATACTTGCAGATTGCACTGTAGATTTCTACTGGATGAAACTTGACCACAGCATCAGATACTATACTCCTACCCCTATCACAGCTCCTATACAGTAGTCCAGTCAACTGATGTAATACACTACATGTACATGATTGGAACATTCACGATGAGTCATGCAGAGCAGTATACCGTGACTTTTGTAGCCACAACACTGTTACCACAAGAACTCTATGCATACCAAGAGCGTTGATCGACCATTCAAGATTCCAACTGGTAATGACACTTTAACCTCATTTCCCAAACGATCAACAAAGATATTATATTAATGATCGAGGGCAGTTTAGGAGCAGCTGGTTGTCTGAAGACGTACTTCAGCAGGTTGAAAAATTGTTTTCCCAAGATGCATTGGTAGATGTAGCAAGAGTTACGACAGGCATGTAACAGTAACTCGATCATGCTTCAGGTGGATCGTGCACTCCGTGTAGCTTTATAAATGTTCATACACAATTATTGTGGTGCACAACAACTGTTGAAAATCATGGTGGAACAAGTATCAGTACACAGTCATGTTGTGTTAAGCAGGTTCATCATTCATCACTTTACGTAATCAAAATTGCTGTACCATGCAAGAAAAGCGCAATTCTGATGGTAGCTAGAATGATACAAATTTCATTCTCAGTAACATTAGTACTAAATCTATCGTTGTTGTTTATATACAGTCAGTGATCTCCATCTTCTTCGGCACGCAATGCACGAATCAAAAGAAGAAAGAATGCTGCAAACGCCACTATCAGAATGTAGCTAACAGACACTTGAACATATGCAGCGTACTGTTTCCCTCCACACGAGTCGGTATTGGTGAAGGCAACAATACTGTACGTTGGCAACAACACACAAGCTGAAGATCACGGCAGCAGAGATTGCAAAACCAACTATCCCCATCCTCCAGTTGGATTTAGCATAACTGCGTTTATAATATCCACACCAGAACAAAATGCTGAAAATAAGAGTGAGCATCAGCAACCATGTGCTTAGGATGGAGATGATTCCAGTCGTCAAGCATGAGGTAAGGCTTACACCTGCAAAGAATGGGAAAGGATTTGGGTCTCTTGCTATATACCTTGCCAGTTAAAGAATCTAGCTGGCGTGTTCATTATTGCGTTGCAAAGTGCAAGTAATGGTCACATGCGCACTCACCAGCAAATGCTGTGATAATCCCAACACAGATCAGCACAACCACAAAAAGTGCGATCACACCAAACTTTTGCAAGCTGTCGTGGAAACCATAGACCACTTATAGTATATAGTTGTAAAGAAATGCATACGATAGATATAACAGGAATCAAGAAAATGCACACAATGTATCGTGCACAATGACTAGATGCTGTATCTCACCGATTTGTATTGCTGTTCTCACACATCCTCTGCTGAAATGACACAAAAATATACAGTGTACTCAATAGCGTATAGAATATCTCTGCTAAGCCAATTCATAAGGTATGAGACGGTTAAAATGGAATTGTCATGCAGTTTGAGAAAAGAAATAGTTTATTAGTTGCCAGGCCTGCATGGGAAAATGGAGGTGGTAACAGACTGGGAATGAGGATATGATGAGGATACAATGTTTACAGAATTAGTTTCAAACTCCCAATCAACAGTTGTTTGTAAATAGTTATCCCCAGAGAGTATTGCAACTCCCAGAGGGAGTGTGCTCTAACTCCCGGACCAAGTGTGTTACTAATAGTTCTAATGTACCTCCCAGAGCGCTAGCACTAGCTGTTTCAAGTTGCAACCCTGTACATCGGTCAACATGCTGACATAGGCAGTTAATGGGGACTAGATATTATTGTGCTCTGGGAGTTTGCAATTGAAGTTCAGAGATTGAAATCTAATTCGTACAGTACAACTGAAATAGACTAGTAGGGTGACTAATGTCATATATTTTTTGATAAGCATCCAAGTCTGAAATTAATTATGTTCATGCCAAATGTCAGAATTACAACTATTGGCATCACTTAACTGGTGGTATGTTAATCAGTTGCAGACGAGTGAACAAATGAACTGCTTAATGCAGAACAGGTATACTACTTTCTAGTGGGAGTTGGCGGCTATATGCATTAGGAAAGTCAGGGTCATTATGTTTACCGACAAACTGCATGCATGTTCAATAATTAACAGCATTCATGTGAGTATGAGTATACGCATATGTGGGTTGTTCAGTATGGAAGCCCAAAACTAGGGTCAACTCCTTCATTCATCGGCAATTCTGAATCACTTCCATTGCATTCTTCCTTTGCACACACTAGTTAATCTTTCGGGATAGCTTGTAAATGTACAAGGCGATAAAAGCAACGTGAGTCCCTTTGTTCGTTCAGTTGTATGGACAGTTGTCATGCAGTGGATTCTAACTACTAGACTTGACCGGTGCAGTGTTCTAATGGGGAATTCTCCTCAACCGAGTTCTTGCAGATTGGACACTAGCAATTCTCTCCAGAGAAGGAGTATCTAATTCATTTCGTGCACAATACGGTTAGAGATCATGGCGACGCTACGTAACCATCGGCCAAAGTTTCCTGGTTCACTTGACATACTAGTTTGCAGCGAGAGATTATTGAAAATCCAACTATGGGAAGTTTAACTCTTTCTTACAGTGTGTGCACGAGCTAGTGTGTCTCCCTAACTCGAGCTCTTGCATGCGCCACTGTAAGAAATAGCCACCCATAGTAGCTGTAATGAGCTCTAACTGCAACCAAATGTTGCGTAAAGTGAACCAGGTAATGCAGCGGATGGATGCATATACGTATCAGGTAAGTGTGTTGTTGCCATTACTCATGATAAGCGTCACCCCCGAGAATCCGTCCAGTCCCATGAGTTGCCCCATTTTACCATTATGATTAAGCCTTTGACTCTATATCAACTTACAGGATCACGCAATTCTCTACCACAAATGAAGGGCTGCGAGTAGCAGGCACAACAGAAGTTGCGGACGTTGTACGAGATGATTACCTGTACAAGTAGTAGAGGGTGGAGCCAAGAGTCGGATGTGTCGCGCGCGTCGACGTCGCAGTGTTTTAAATTATTGGTCCGGCAGGACTCCCTACGTAAGGAAAATGCAGGAACAGCTAAGGGGTACTGCGGAACAGCTAATTTCAAGTCTTCTCCTAGCTGGAGTAGTTACTAGGAACCATGCCTTTATTAATGTATAGCCCACTATAGTATACTATAGCTTTCTAGACACACTAGTCCCTTGCATCCCTACTTTTTGCTGTTCTGCTATCCCTAAATCTGGACATAGTTAATGCTAGTAAATATTAATTCACTCACTACAGGCTATAGTGGAGACATGACTCATTCTGAACCTGAAATTCATATTGAGAGCCTTCTCGATGAGTAATTGTCTAGCTGTTAACTGAGGGTCATGCATGCTCTTGTAATTAATTTTACTCCATCATTAGGTACTGTATAATTATGTTGACTCACTTTTAGCATGACATATATATAACAGGCAACTTTGGATATTGCTGGTGAGCTAATGCTTGCACGCACATGTAGATATTATATCAGTCCTAAAATCAATGTAATTGTGTATACATAATGTATCTTGAAATAGTCAATTGGAATGTTTTATATACATATAAACTGCATGCCTTTTATACACAGGCTTATTCTGTATGTGCTATCACAAGGGTTTATGGATGCATGGTCTCTGCTTCTTTGAGTTAACCCTTTAACTAAGGAATTCTTTCCCCCAAGACAACACTTTATCGTGCATTCAGCACACACTTGTGCTCCTCTCCCACAGCATTCACTTCTGAGCGGCCAAACTTGGTGGGGCTAGCACACATGGAGACCCCCTTCTGGCAATACCATTAATGACATTCTTGACCACCCACAATCCAAGCAATTGGAGGTCAAAGGTGGATGTCAGTTGGATTCTTGCGCAGATCTCCCGAATCTTGGACCGGATCCAACTGCTGGCACATCATGCACCATGTTTTCTTGAGGACCCATCTATATGAATCTCACTAAAATTAAAACAATGCCGTGGGGGCTATGCCCCCTCTCACCCCCTGCAAACCAAGGGGGAACACCCCCCCCCCCCCCCCCCCCCCCCCCCCCCCCCGCTTTTATATATCTAGTGGGGGGTGCGTGCTAAACCGACCAAAATATTTGAGTTTTCCACATAGTTGCCCCAAGCCCTCTGAAGCCGGTCTGACAAGAAGCCCTACAAGTGGAGAATCACCAAGACCAGTGAGTACTTGATGAAGGAGGATTGGTGTCAACAGCAGGGAGAGAGTGGTTGACTGCACATGCACTTAGTCTAGTTGTGAGACTGGTGACACTGCCGTTATAGCAGTGACACAGGATCAAGTATCCTCCAGGAAGTGAAGTGACAGTGTACCATTATCAGACAGATGTGGGAGAGTGACAGAGATCACTGCTATAGAGCAGGTTGTGCATGTTTGTAGTAGAAGGTGCTGACTTTGTTTGCACAAGATGTACTTAGTGCTCACATGCCCACATTACAATAGCACAAGCCAAAAGACCGTGCACATGTATACACATGACCAGGTCTATATATACAATAGTGATTCACATGCACAGTTGCACAGTTAAGTGCAGGATGATGACCATTCAATTTGAAGCATGAGCTGCCAGCAACTCATGTGTACCTGCATGACCTACCAAATGCCTGGATCTTCCAAGTCCTGCGGCATGATTGCAAGCAGGTACATATCCCCCCCCCCCCCCCCCCCCCCCCCCCCCCCCCCCCCCCACCTGCATGAAAACCTCCTGCACTGCATGGAGATGCAGCATTCCTGGGTTACCAAATCGAACTGAATTGATGGCAGTATACACACAAATTGACATGTGTGAACAGTATCAAGTGCATGTTCAACAAAATCATAGCATTGAGCTCATGATTAATTTTCACACTTTTGTTCATGGGAGTTTGTGTTTCCAGAACTGACAGTCATCTATCACGCAATGCATTAATGAACAGAACAAAAAATGCTGCAAAAGCCACTATCATAATGTAGCTAATGCCCACTTGGACGTATGCAGCGTACTGCTTCTCTCCACATGAGTCAGTACCAGTAAACACAACAATACTGTTGGCAATGACACACAAGCTGAAGATCACGGCAGCAGAGACAACAGGAAGAACTATACCCCACCTCCAGCAGTCAGCATCATTGCTGTCATCAGAACAGCCACACCAGCACAAAATGCTGAAAAGAAGTGTGAGTATCAGCAACCAGGTGCTCAGCACGGAGAGGATTCCGCTGGCCAAGCATGAGGTAAGGCTTACACCTGCAAAGAAGTGTGGGAAGGAAGGTATACTTTTTCTCTTTGCCTCACCAGTTCATGGATGCTTATTATAGTGTACGTAGAGTGACGTCCAATGTACAAGTAATGGGCACATGCAGGTACATGCGTTGTTAACGTTACTCACCAGCAAAAGCTGTGATAATGGCAGCACAGACCAGCACAACTACCAACAGTGCAACCACCCCGAATACTCGTAAGCTGCATGTCATGGAAAGCATGCCACACACTTCAAAGTAATACAACAGCATACTCATAATGCTCGCTATCATGCATGGTGCTTATAGTCATGTGTGCAGTTTCCGTATCTTCTCACCAATTTGTATCACAGTCCTCACAATCCTTCAGGCACATCTCTTTGTTAATGTATAAGAAAATGCTGATGAAGAAAAGCATGTACATGCATACATTAATGTTTAATATTGCTAAGCATTGATCACTATAATTATTATCCCTGCATGATCATGCATCGCAGTATATGGTGATTGGCTGGGTGTTTCATGACCCGGGCACCAACCGTTGCTAGCTGTCACAGTACAACCGACAGAACAGAATAGGGAGCCCCATACTAGCTAGCACATAACCACATGGGTGGTATAAATTCCTTTCAGATGCTTGATGTTGCTGTTTGTGACTGATGCAAGGGTTGAAGACGTGTGTGTGTGTAGATGGCTTCATATCAAACTTACAGCATCCAGCGCGCAAATCTCCAACCGACCTCAAGCTAGCGGAGCTCGCATCGTTTCGGGCATTATGTTCGACGTCACTTCCTAATCGGGTGTTTCCGGTCTGCAATTACGAGAACAGCACTATTAACGCATGAAGTCATTCCAAAAGCATAAGAGAAATTATGCTGGAGAAATACCTGCGGCTGGTTAGAAAAAAAAAACCCTGCAAGCTTTCAGTTTGCAGGACAAGTTCTGTAGCAACTGTTGGGAGGAACATTCCTGTTGGGTTAGGAATTGCCAACATGTTATGTGAAGCAAACAACAGTTGTTAGCTACTTTTGGCTTGGCTTTCTTTTTTCCTGTGAATTATAACAATGCCAATCAAGTTACAGCTGTAAACTGCTGTAAATGAAGACTTTGCAAAAGGTAGTTTTACAGTTAGCTATCAGCAGTGAAATAATCACAGCTATATTTGTTAGCTATATACGAGGGGCAACCGCACTCCTGGTAGCCGTTGCAACGCCGCGGTTGCCTCGCCGTAGCGAAGCTAAATTATTGCAATTCGTTTCAATTAGCGCACATGCCACGTGGCTCAGTCGATCGCGAGCAATGGCGACCAAAAGGAAGACAAGACAGCACTCACAACTTAGCCAGCACGGTGAGTTTTGGCATGTAAGCGTCAGTTAACGACAGCGATCACGGCTGTGTGGTCAGAATCTTCGTGTGCCTTTCCTAAGAACGGTACTGCCACCGGAAGTCGGAGAGAGCGCTCGAGCAATGGCGGCCACGGCGAGACAAAAGCGCTCATATCTCCACCACCAAGGTGAGTTTCAGCACCAAAATTGTACGGTTGGGACAGTGCATGATAGCGATCACGACGGTGTAGTCAGAATCTTTGTGCGCCATTCCTGTCACTGGAACGAGTTATTTATATTAATTATTTAATTATATTACGCGGCACAATTTTTCCTATACCAGGAGTGTAATATAGCAGAAGATGTATTGCCAGAGATTTGAAATGGTGGATGAATCACCTGAATGAAGTGCTGACTATGGCCTTTTCACTCAGAGAGCATTCCCCCAATCACAAACTCTTTTATTCACCAGCATCGGCATGACTTTCTGTTATATATGCTACAGAATAAGGATACCATGATATAGCATAGAGTTTTCTATACCGTTGTGGAGATCTGCATGTGTGAAAGCACTATATAGCTGGTGTACAAGCAGAATTTCAATTTCCCCATGTAAGTTAGGCCTTGACACATATCCTTATGCTCAGGATCCATGCTATTATGCTTTCAAAGTTGCATTTGACCTATGAATCCCAACTATGCTTGAGGCTCTAAGTTACAGCTTATAGTTGAAACACGAAACAGATAATAACTTCAGCTATTAATTTGTTTGCTGGGCCTGATTAACTCATCACATACTAGGTGAATGTACTGTGCAAATGGACTGATAGATACTACTCCTGTCAGAGATTATACAGTAGTACAGTCACGTACAATGCGAGTTATATAACATTGTTTATCCAAGCAACTTCCTGAGTCATGCAGTGGTCAGATTCTGTAATCACTTACGTTATTACAGGCACTCTATAACATGAGGTTCGACCTTTCTGTTTCAGTCAATTTGCTGCACATAATTATAGTAATGACTTTACATTACTCATCCCAAATGATCAACAGAAGCCTTATGATGAGATGCAGTTTACGGGGAGGCTGGACTGATGCTTTCATCTCATCAATATCCAAGTTCCGTGATTGCATGCATTAGTATATATATACAGGTGAATTCATACAAGGATAGCTACCAGAGAATTCAACATGACAACAAGACATCTGCCAAGTGCATATCTGAACTCTGCTTTTCCGAGAACACTGGCACATGGAATGTTCACAGCAAGCACAGCATGACACATGAGAGCGTGGGCCAACATAGTACACAAAGATCACAAAGAAAGTAATGGAGCATAAGAGTGTATATAGCCTCCATGTACTTGATTATTAGAAGACCTCGAAAGTAACTAATTCTATAGCACACTATAGCTACCCATGAGGATACAATCTGAAATGGTCTGTGAATATACCCGAAAAATTGATAAATTATGGCTGGAAGAATGGATATTTGCAATCGGCTAACCAATAACATCACAGTGTGAATATTGCACCCATGCAGCTAGGGAGGAGCCAGGGAACGAGGCTACATCAACATGCACTGCAACACCAGATTGAGCAAGGGATACAACCCAACCTATAGGTAGTGCTCTGTTTGTATAGCTAGTATGGAAATCAGAAACTGCACGATGAAAGAATACCATCACAAGGAAAAATTCCATATCAACCCACAGCATTATCATGGGAAGGATAGAATTCAGTACTTGAGTAAACTACTAATATAGTGATATATGCATGGGAGCCCCGCCTCTTCACGTGCATGTGTGATTTGTAAAGATGGCCTCCTCACCGCCTGAATCCCTTCCTGAGCCAAACAGCCTAGAATACTTTGACATCCTGCTCATTGGCAAGACTGGGATGGGGAAAAGCACCGCTGGTAACAAGATACTCTATCACGGTGACCCACAAGCCGCCGACAGCAACGAGTATGTTTTCGCGGCGTGGTCTCTCGATGGTGAAAGGAAGGTGGTAAGCTCACCGCAGTTCAGGGAAAGCGACGATGACTCGGTCGAATCCACTGGAGTTACGTGCGAGCTCTTTTCGAACGAACTTGCCAAGCCGAAACTGCGCATTTTGGACACGCCGGGATTCCAAGCTTCGAGTACGATTCAGCAAGGTGGAATTAGCGCCTACCAAGCTAACCTCGGTATCATGCGCCAGATAGTTCGTATGCAAGCGCAGCACAACCTCGTCTTCAAACGTATCCTGTATTTCCTACCTGTGAGGGGACCACTGGAACGAGCTGATGCCATTGTACAGGAGGAGATCAAGGTGATGAAGCACTTTTTCGGGTACTCGATCTTTGAAATCATGATTGTTGTTGCAACTCTCCATCCTAGCTATGCTAGCCAGGGTTTTGGTGATGTGAACATGGAGCGTACCCAGAAGGCATTGCGGCGTGCTTTTGAGCTTGCTTTCCAAGGGGAAAAAGGTCAGACAAACCCCGAGTCACCTCTCCTTTATGTTGCTATGGACGATGGGGGGCAGAAAATCTTAGACGATGTGAAATCCGCAGTAGTAAAAAATCAAAATGGTTTGAAGCTTGATTTTCAGAAAGACACTTGTGCACGCTGTGCGATGAAGATTTCAAATGTGAATGGAGAGTGGGTTTGCTATGTTGGTGACAACGATGCCTCGGTTCTGTACGATGAGACATTTTGCCACCCCCTGCTTGTGTCGAAGTACTCAAGATTTGCCAAGGTGATGGGAGGCCTTGCACACGTTGCAACTCTCGGAATCGCCTACGCACTGGGAGCAAGATGGCCAGGGTTCTTCAACTCCCTTGAAATTTGCCCAGCATGTCAAGCAGCACCAGGGGAACGAGGGTGTGAAAAGGTACTTCAAACATGTGAAATTTCAACCGGCAAATCAAAAATCAGTGTTTTCGTTAACCATACTAATCGATTGGATGAAGAACCTAAAGTGGATAGTGAACAAGCAAAAGAGTAGTGCCGATAGAACGTGTGGCTAGTATATATGTGGCATTATGTGTATATATACATTGAAAGTAGATCAGTTGGGTTTCTCCCCATACTGTCTATATATGGTGAACTGTGGTACCATTATCATGTGACCTGGTCTCTACTACTTGTGCAGTTACATGTACATGTACATCTGTTGGTTGTGTACATCTGTTGGTTGCATCATAGCTGTTGTAGTAGATCATTTGTGCTAGTGCAATGGTATAATTATATTAGCACAGACGTATGGTATGCTTGATCTTTTGAATCTAATGAGGTTTGTAAAATCCAACAGACACGTCACCTCATCAAAAATTTGAATTTTTCTGGAGATATAATATAACCCATGATTGTAGTCTAAGCCAGTTATCTAAGCAGGACTCCTGTTTAGAGACGTTTGGGATGCCCAATGTTGTTAACTAAAACTAGTAATAGTCAACAGGCATATTGAGATTTAGTGAAATGAGAGTGCTCAGTCTGAAATAACTAAACCACTGTTGACCAAAAGGTAGTTCTAAAACTAGTTTCACCCTCAGTGATTTTAAGGTAGCATTATACCTTTACCGTTAGGGTACCTTTAACCGTCGGGGCCCCGACGGTTAAAGGTACCCTAACGGTAAAGGTATAATGCTTAAGGTAGCATTATACCTTTACCGTTAGGGTACCTTTAACCGTCGGGGCCCCGACGGTTAAAGGTACCCTAACGGTAAAGGTATAATGCTTAAGGTAGCATTATACCTTTACCGTTAGGGTACCTTTAACCGTCGGGGCCCCGACGGTTAAAGGTACCCTAACGGTAAAGGTATAATGCTACCTTAAGTAGCCCCCTCAGGTGTCTCTAAAATAACTGAGAGATCTGCTTGAATTGCTATAACATACTGTAAATTGTCCTATAATTGTATAGTATCACTCTAAGTTAGCAATTTTACCCAAGTATGTGAATATCAGCTCTCACTAGCAGAGGTTGTATACAAATAGTTTGTTTAGTAGTCACATTCGTCTGTACGTGGGCAAAATTCTCAGGCCTTGTCAGTCGTTTCTGTGCTCCAATGACAAGCCGGTGGCTGCATGTCATGGGGGACATACTATTATAGCCTATAAAACAATAAAACGGTGATAAGTCTGGTGACAAAGACATGCAGTTATCAGAATAACAAATCATTTTGTATCAGCTAATGACAGCAAATAAGACAATGCAGTGCACCATGAGTCTACTCTTCGATCTGAGGTTCATCGTCCAGATGACTGTCATGGTCAACAATTTTAGCCGTGCTTGATTTGCCAGCCTTAACTTCCCACTTCTGAAACACTTTCTTGCAACCTGGTTCCCCAGGTGCCATTTGGCAAGCTGGACAAATTTCCAGCGAGTTGAAGAAGCCGGGCCATCTTGCTCCAAGTGCGTAGGGGATCCCAAGAGTTGCAGCGTGAGCAAGGCCTCCCATTGCTCTGATAAACTTAGAATACTTGGGCACAATGAGGGGGTGACACAGAGTCTCGTCATACGGAACAGGGACGTTACTATCACCAACATAACAATAGACCTTTTCTCCATGTACATCAGAAACTCGTACAGCACAACGTGCACAAGTACCTTTTTGGAAGTCAAGTTTCAATCCATGTGGATTCAGCACTGGTGATGACTTTACGCTTCGTAAGATCTCGTCTCCGGAGTGATCAACTGAAACATAAATGAGAGGAGGTTTGGGAGCGTCTCTACCCGTCTCACTCCTCATCTCTTCTTTACTGTGGAAAACAAGGTCAAATGCATGCCACAGGGCCATCTCTGCTCGTTTCAAGTCTGCAGGGTTAAAACCCAGGCTGGTATAACTGGGGTGTACGGTCGCAATCACAACCATGATTTCAAAGATGGAGCGCCCGAAAAAGTGTTTCATCACTTTGATTTCTTCTTGAACGATGGCATCAGCTCTTTCCAACGGTCCCCTAACGGGGAGGAAATAGAGAACGCGCTTGAAAACTAGATTGTGCAGCGCCTGAATGCGAACAATCTGTCGCATGATCCCCAGATTGGCTTGGTACGCGCTAAGGTTTCCTTCGAACTCCTGAATAGTGCTTGACGCCTGGAATCCAGGAGTATCCAGAATCCGCAGTACTGGCTTGGTACTATCGTTTGAAAACAGTTCACAAACCGTTGTTGTGGAGTCTAGTGATATATCCTCACTTTCTTTGAACTCGGGCGATTCCACTTCCTCGTGTTTTCCACCGAACGACCACATGCTGAATTCGGTAACGTCAGTTTCCGAGTCGCCGTACGCATAGAGGAGCTTGTTTCCAGTGCTGCTTTTCCCCATCCCGGTCTTTCCCAGGAGCAGGACGTCGAAGTAGTCGAGTGGAGTCGCCATCTTTGCATGGAATATTACAGGGGGTAAGGAAACCAGGAAACCATTAACTACGCATGCGCATAGAAAGACACACCCTAACATGCATAATACAATGGATCAATGGTACTGGAGTGAATCTATTTTGTAGCATTACAGCTGGAGTAGAATGCAACAAGCAAAGTGCGCAAAGTTATGTCAGTGTGGGTGGCTGAAGACGCATAAGAACTGCATACTTATGTTAGGGGTGTGTCGTACTGCTTATGACTGTGTTGCTGATCAGAAGCCAAGAACCTGGTGGCTATATATATATCTGAGAAAGCTCACTCAGCTGGCTTATGCTAACTGAGCATCATATCCTAGATTGATATCTATATGGACTTTCTATAACACATTCGACTTTGTCTCTCAGAAATCATTCTTAATTTGATTCTTGCCTCCAAACAGGGAGGTGTGACTGTCAGGAAGTTTTTTGGATGGGAGTTGTTTCCATGGCAATATCAGGAAGGGAGTATGGCATCAATGTTTACCTCCTCATCAATGCATATGCATGTAGAAACAACCAATACTACATGCAAAATAAATACACAGGTGGCTTAGGGCCTTGTAGAAACATTAATACACTATACACAACCAACAGCATATGAATACACAAATAGCTTAGATCAAGATTACAGATAATAAAACTGATTGACATAACTTAGTTATCGGTTACTCTATCAAACTTGGCTTTGTTCATGGCTGGGTCTATGTGCCCTGCACATGCAGTCTGTCGATCTGACTAGTATGATCAACAGTCACCGTAACTGTGCTGCCTTTGACTTGCAGTTTGCATTGCTGGAGCACTTTTTTGCAGCCAGAAGCCCCAGGTGGCATGTTGCATGCTGGACATATTTCATCAGAGTTTAAGAAACCCGGCCATTTTGCTCCAAGAGCATAGGGAATCCCGAGTGTCACCACATGAGCTATGCCTCCCAGTATCTTGGACAGTTGTGAATGCTTTGGTATAATGACAGGGTGACACTTGGATTCGTCGTATGGATTTGGTACATCGCAATCACCAGTAAAACAAACTTTGTCACCGCAAACATTAGAAATTCGTATTGCACATCTTGCACATGCATTTTTCTGAAAATTGAGAATCAACCCATTTGGATTTCTCACTTGCGTGGACTTCAACATTTCTAAAATATCACCTCCCGTATCAAGATCAGATATGTAGACCAGCGGAGGTCTGGGCGTAACAGGTGCTGCCTCGTCTTCACCATGGTGGAATACAAGTTCAAAGGTAAGCCGAAGGGCGTCTATTGTTCGCCGTCTCTCTTTTTCTCCAAACACAATCCCCTTTTCAGCATAACCAGGGTACAGGGTTGCGACAATTATCATGATTTCGAAGATAGAATGCCCAAAGAAATACTTCATGACTTTGATTTCCTCCTGAACGACAGCATCGGCTCTTTCTAGTGCGCCTCTTCCAGGAAGAAAATACAGGACTCGGTTGAAAACAAGGCCATGCTGCGCCTGAATACGCAGTATCTGACGCATAATCCCCAGGTTTGCTTGGTACGCAGTGGCAGTTCCCTTGTCCTGTTCAAGCGCATTCGATGACTGGAACCCGGGCGTATCCAAAATTCGCAGTTTAGCGTCATCGTTGGAATAGAGTTCACAACTGCCGCTTGTGGATATCACTGCGTCTTCCGGACTTTCTTTAAATTCAGGTGAGTCTTGGGGAACTCGACTGCGTGCACGCCGCTTCATGCCTTCGACTGTACCGTAAAAGGACCACGCACTGAATTCGAGATTATCAGCTTGTGGGTCGCCATAAAGGATTTTGTTTCCTGTAGTACTCTTCCCCATCCCCGTCTTACCCAGGAGCAGAACATCAAAGTACTCCCCGCTGTCAGGTAAAACAGCCATCATCGGATTCGGCGCTGTACGCAGCCTGGATGCCTAGCGCAGCGGGTGGTTTGGATCAGGCATGTACGTCACAGTCCGCTTTAATTAATTAAGGTTACGGGATCCCTGCGCGCGGATACGCGCACCGTATACTTAATTAAGCGCTATTTCATACTTTTTTTGTCGCCAAAAATAAAGCCGTGTGATCCGACCTGGACTTGGAAGACCGTGTTGAAACAGGCACAAACAGTATAGAAAGGGCCGGACGAAGCGTTTTTGTAAATACTGATGACCGTTCCGAAGTTATACGACGCTGTATTCCAAAGTGGGGAGTCAAGATGGCGGTTATTCGCACTCAAGAGTCGTTCTTTCGAGGACTGCTCAACCTAGCCACAAAACGCTTACGTCCCGCCCTAGAGCTTCCTATGGCGTGTCTCCCAACGGTAGAATCGAGTTGCTCGCGGTCTTTGCACTGGAGATTTTTGGCGAATAGTTTGCTGGAATTGATTTAACCAGCGTACAACAGCTGCAGTGTGAGCTACTGTAATGATGATTAGTCTGCACGTTGACTACCCTCCCTGCTTTGTGTCGAGTAAGTTTGATTTCACTAGCTTACTTTCTGTGCGAGATAAATGGGGTTGAACAAATTGTCAGGCCACGCCCATCGCCCGGGGATCCCGTAACCTTAAGGTGTGGCTACGAATTTGTGAGGATGAGCACCGCGAAGCGGCGCTCATCTGACGTCACTGAACATGCTGGCAATACAATCAGCTGCTCAGTGAACTACAGCACTGGCACAGGCTGGCAATACATTCGGCAGTGCTCAGTGAACTACAGCACTGGCACTGGTTTGTATACTAATGCTAATCTTGCCAAAGCAACAAATTAGTCATCACAGCTGTAAACAAAACTTTGCTTTTCTTGGTTTCAAAGTGATACCGTGAAGTGGTAGCTAACAACATGGCAAATAGTGTGTTACTACATATTGCGTACATGCATAAGTATGCACGTATTTGCATATTGTAGCCTGTCTGTACGTCTAAGTCGACGTCATGACAGTATACAAAACTGTATCACAAGTAGGTCACTCCTTCTCAACTCAATTATCGTTGAAGTGCCACAGGATGATCACGATTGTCTGCAGTATGATAAAAAATATGTCGTGTTGATTGCCCACTAAGTCATGATTGGTATAATTAGCTATGCTCTTACGTAAATACAGCAGTTGGGAGGGCTAGAACTTGACCTACAGATAAAACTATTCAACACCCTTGTGGAACGTATCCTGACATAATATGGGTGTGAGATATGGGGTGCCAGGAAATTTGACTGCTTAGAGAATGTCTTGTTGAGAAATTTTGTAAGGGATTGTTAGGGGTCCCACCTTCTGCTACCACCGCAGCGGTGCTTGGTGAACTAGGACGATTTCCCATGTGCACGGATGACAACTCAACTACGTGTAATTAATTACTGGATGCGAAGCAAATTGGGAACAGCACCAGTGCTCGTAAAGGAGGCAGTGAGGCTTTCAGAGGCGATGTCTGCATCACGCTTTGACTCCTGGTTCACAAAAGTGAAGACCATTATTACCAAGCTAGGGTTTGCATATGTGATGGACCAGCCTGAGACCCTTGTTAACAGTGAGATTGGCCAACGATTGTATGACACTTTTCTGCAACAGTGGACCTCCAATCTGTGGGATGACTTTGGCAGAGGGAATGGAAGTAGAAATAAGCTCAGGACTTATAAGATGTTCAAGCAGGATTTCTACCTTGAGTCATATTTGCTCCAAATTAAGGATTCTGCTATGAGAAGGAGTCTGTGCTGCTTTCGCATAAGCTATCACCCCCTCCAGTTTGTGAGGGGAAGATATCATCGACCAAGACCTATTCCAGCAGGTCAGCGATATTGCCCACTCTGTCATAAAAGGGGAAGTGATATGCAGTAGAGGATGAGACCCACTTTTTATTTGAATGTAACTCCTATGCAGACGAGCAGTACCTACTAGCTATTTCAATCCACAGCAGCCCACCTCCCCTCTCTCTTTTCCTCTCTTGGGGTAGAGCAAAAATTTGTGCTCCTGACAAGCTATGTGGACCCCACCGTAATTATGTGCATTGCCAAGTTTGTTCATACATGTTTTTTGAAATGTAATGAGTTAATTAGTTGTTTATGTTCTGACTAATGGGCCGCTCTGGCTAGAATTGTCAATAAAATTCATTCATTCATTCATTCATATACAGTATTTAGTAGAAAACTTCTAGTAGTGAACTAAATTAAATCATTCATTGCATTCCTACACTTTACTCTGTCTTAGAATGTGTTTTTTAAGCTATAATTATGGTGGAGTATATGCAGTGTACAGTAGCATCCTGAGCGTGAGCGGAAACACCTCTTTCAATAATAACGCAGCTAAGTTCCACGGTGGAGGAGTGTATGCATTCTCCAGTACTGTGAATTATGTGGAACTAAAGCTGTAACACTTAATTAGTAATAACTCAATCAGACGTTCAGGTGGAGGAGTCTGTTCAATGTCTTGTATATAGCAACATCAGTTGGGTAATAGGTAGCTAATAACACCATCATTGATAAAATTCAGCTAGAAATGGTTGGGGAGTCTATGCACAGTCCAGTAGCAATATGAACTTAAGTGGGAATTCCATTGGACTCTGATTGTTTACAACCAGCGAGCGACTACTTCGCAGCTGGCAAATCCCAGAATCCTAGAATGCGACGCTCATGATGATGTCATCAGGAATGAAAGCTCGTAACCAGGAGCAGAGCGTGGAGAGAGAAGCTCAAGACCCAGCATCCTTGGAGATGGACTCTGATTGTTTAGAACCAGCTTTTCTAGCTAGACTCTTTGGCAGTAGCTATTTAAGTAGCTGCAGTCCATGTATTTTCATTGTCTGCCCTGAGGAAGACTAGCACAGCCTAGTCGAAACGTTGGCATAATTATATTTTGATATATAGTTGCCACTGGTTGGATAAGTGAGAACATGCATGATCATATTGTAGCACTTTCAGTAAAATCTCAGGTGATAATTACGGTGGAGGAGTTTATGCATGGGACCATAGCAATGTTAACATATTCGGGATTGCCATTTTTTCTAACTGGCCGCAACTCAGCCAGTGAGGATGGTGGTGGAATCTATGCTGCGCGTGATAACAATATGTCATTGAACGTAATGTCACATTTAGTGGTAACCAAGCGAGTGGTAATGGTGGAGGAATCTTTGCATCGCCCAATTGATATGTGGACCGAGGTGCCTATGTGGTCTCAGCTATGTCTGGTGCATGGAGTCACACTACACTTTTGCCTGGTACTCACACTCTCGGTACAAACATGGCCATAGACAACATCCAACAATTGGAAATCCTAAGGTACTACAACACAATAACAACTAGGGTTGAGTGTGAGCCCTATGTTCGGCTACGGTATGTCGGTATTGCCATCAGCAACATCTCAAAGGTGAGGATTACTGGCTTAATTTTTGCTTCCTGCGCCAGAACGTATCGGGTTCATCGTCCTGACATTGGTTACCGTGCTACTATTTCTGAGGAGCAATTGAATGTCTGATGAGGAGAAATTCAACATGCTGAACAGTTATTTCTGGAATCATTCTGAGCCTCCACTAACTGATCCACTGTAGAAAGCAACTGATGGATCGGTCGTGAAACCAATACAACCCCATAAGAATTATACAGGAGGTTTAATATTAGGTGTTAATACTCTTCTGCTTCTTTAAGCTGCTAGCAGTAGTAGGTAATGTGTGTTAAGGGTCAAAAGTCAATGGTCCGGATGGGATTCAGTAGTCTGCACACATGGTCAAGGCCACATCCGACAGTATCAAGCTTAAGTATCTGGGCTTCACTCACCAAACTTTTAAGCAATCTGTTTTGAAGGTCCCTGGCCACTTCCTCTGTTTATAGACCTAAAGGCCATACAAACAATACTGACCTGCAGGCAGAAGATGGTCTATAGCAGATCGCTGACTCTTCATGCACCATGACAGCATCCATGTGACTGCCTGAGATGCAATTGTGAACACATGCCTTGCCGCCTGAGGCCCGGGGGAGTGTGACTCGCAGCCTAGATTATACAGTTCTTGCTCACAGATGGGAATGAAGTTGAGCTATCACTACTAAGCAGAGCAAGTCCAACATGCTTAGCCTAGAGTAATTATTGATGAAGAAAAGAGAAATAAACACCTTGCTATATATTATTAGCTGGGGGATGTCA
Organism: Axinella damicornis; assembly: GCA_963931865.1. Taxonomy (NCBI): domain Eukaryota; kingdom Metazoa; phylum Porifera; class Demospongiae; order Axinellida; family Axinellidae; genus Axinella; species Axinella damicornis. The sequence goes on along the minus strand of OZ007507.1, from coordinate 16,204,397 downwards.
GCTAGCCCAGAAAGATGCAATATTATTATGCAAGGTCTTAGGCTGAGCTAGACAGATCTGCCCATTAGCACTATAAATGTCACGTGTGTTTCTTAGACTAGCTACCTACATGATGTAGTAGTATAGCACTTCCTGCCTGTTACCACAGTAACATCCCAGGAGGAGGAGGACTTGTTTTGATTAGGCACATGTACTGGTAATTTGAGCTGGAAAAGCATGCATGAATAATGCAATGATTACAATTAGCCAGCTGCAGCTTGGTGACTCAGTGCATGTGCTCTTGTCCCTAATCACCATGGTTTACCCGTACTTCTGATTGTTACAAAAATGATCTGGGCCCTATGTCTAATACTTATGCGATCATTCCTTTTGCTTTTTGAGTGTACTTCCGATGGCCAATTTCTCCTCATTGTCACCCAGTTAATTTGTACCATCCACATCATCATGCATTTTTATTATGCATGTCATTTGTTACAGCTATACAAACTCTATTTGATCAGAGCAGCACTGTTGAATTTCCTGTCCATAATAATGACTCTATGTACTACTCATCTGCTCCAAATTTGCATGCACTTTACCTGGTACCTCTCCAGGACTTCCTACCATCCGCCATTTGCAACATGCAACAACAGAGGGCTTGGTATAATAATGTAGACAACACAAATAAAGCATTTATTTTGTACTAGGAATACGTATCTGCACTATGCCTCGTGTGTATGCATGACCTGACCACGTGCTTACGAGTATTTTTTTGTATAAAACTATAAGGATGCACACAAATACCTTATGATTGGAAGTGCTCCCGATAAGTGAGATGTACTATATAGAGCCAGCAAATCACGCGGGTATAATACACACTATAAGTACTTTAAATTAGGTCTGACCAGTGGAAGAGTACCATTGTTGTAGAATCTTTACAATAGCTATAGGTTTCTGGCTTTGAGCAGATAGAATCTAGCTATATATGTGTTGCGAGAAGGATAGGTCACTAGAGAGGATCACACCAATTTCTTCTATAGGGGTGCATCCCCAGCTTAAGGTAGAGTTCCAGGAATAGTACATCTTTTTCTTGAGATAACCATTGTGATTTTACTTAGCAGAATTCAGAGTTACCATAGCTGTAATAATTTCTTACCCAATGCCGGCCAGTAGCTATCGTGTTACTATTCGGACCAGTATAGATTGCCATAAGAGCTTTGTGAGGAACTGAGTAGGTCAAAGAAGACCATGCCAATTTCACATTCCTTGTCAAGTATAAGCAGCTCACAAAACAATTAAAACAACCCTGAGTGGGTACCCCGGTAAGTTCATACATGCAGTGAAAAAAACCTTACGAGCAGACAGGTGTTACCTATACTGCCTAAGAAATTCAAGACCCTTAAAAGTTAACGAGGACCTTGCTTTATAGTCAACCTAGTGCTTTAAACATCACGTTGTACAAATACTGTTTGTATAATTGATAATTGGCATGTGATTGTGTAATTGTAACCATTACATTTTTAGAAACACCAGCAATCATCATTGCTAAAGTTAAATGTGGCATCCCTGACAGAAGTCTCTTTTTTGGACTACTTTCTTTCGTCTCCATTGACCAAGTAGGTCAACTAAAGTCTGAAGCTTGGCGAAGCTCTAAGGTGAGAGAATTGTCGTGTATAGGTCCATTTATGGTGGTTAAAATGGCCCACCTGCCTCTGACTGAACATCCCACAGCCATGCATGCTTTCACACCATTTGGGTGAACATTCTCATTTCCCTCTGGCCAACACTTTGTGTTTACATAGATATTGATGCTGAATCTGAAAGTCTCATAGCTAACAAGTTTTGCAGTCATAAAAGGTTACCAGATGCCATGTCTTCTGCATGATTCTGAGCTGATACCAAGTCATGCCGAGACACATCACAATTAAGATTACCTTGTTATTACCAATCTACAAATATCTCTCACTATACAGTTACCTTCAGGCACATGCAACGATTAGTTACCTTCAACTTGTAGCTACCTTCAGATATCTGTACAATGTCATGTTACAGTAGTTACTAGTACCTGCAGTTAGTTACTAATTGTAGCTATAGTTACCTGCTTCAGTTAGTTGTAGTTACCTTCAGTTACATGTAGTTACCTAATAACACAACAATCATGTGTGGTGAATTTGAGTCATTTCACCTGCTATGCAGTAGTGGCAAGGCACGTACTGACAGAGATCATACAATTCTTTGGCAGCACCTTTTCCCCATGTCATTACATGTCTGTCTGACTGCTCGGCTCATTTGGCTTGCAAGTATTTCAATTAACTCAATCTATCACTTTTTAACATAAATAATTATTACTTCAGCAGTTAACAATATTGTAAGCTTCAACAAAATGCACAAGCATGGTTATATATTACATGTAACACTTCCTGCACTTGTTTAATCCCATAGCAGTTTCAGTTTCATTACTCTTATTAAAGCTGTGGGGAAGTTCATGGGTCAATACTAACATCAATTTTCTTCCGGATGCGGTCAATGCACGGCTTTATAGGACTGCCAGGCTTGCTACAGTAGTAGACAGTCACCTCATAGGTTTTATTCACCCGAGCATACTGATGTGTCTTGCGGAAAGGACCAGGAGCATCTTGAGTGCCCCTGTCTGGACAAGAGCAATCTCCCCAAATAACAAGCCAACTGCATATATATAGGTGTGAGTGAGTGCATGTGTACACGTATGTGTAGAATAATTCTGCTTGAAACTACCCATTCAAAAACTATGGCTTCATGCATGCCGATATTTTTCTTCACTTGTACGCATGCACACAAATCAAATTTGAACTTTGAACTAAGGCCTGCTGCATGTGAAGACAGATTAATGCTGCTTGTTCAGCTCAATTAAGCATGCACCTGCTACTAAAAAAGTGATATAGCTAAGCATAAAATTGAAGGAGATGTATAGGACACAGTGGCGGATCTAGAAATTTTGAAAGGGGGGTTCGTTGGCACATACACAGCGCACCGCCGAAGGCGTGCGCAGAGCCGCGAAGCGGCGATCAGTCCGCGCGAAGCGCGGAAAAATTTTTTACGTGTTCTTTTTAGCGATCAGGAAGCGCTCTCGTAGCATCTCTGCGCATTCTGGACATGTTCCCAGACGCAAAGAAGATTGACTAAGTAACCAGTAAGTATTGATGTGTGGGGCTGTTAGCTTCCTTCTTTTCATCGTCGACGGATTACAACCACGTACATGGACAGTCGATTGAACACTGCGTTATTGCTTTATTTTCTAATTATACGTATTATACAGAAACAAAAATAATTGATGTAAAATTAAAATTGTGTAGCAGCGTAACTGTAACTGACCTAGCTAGCTCAAGACTATGTCTGCCGCCTTCAGGCTTTCAGCCCGCGAACGGTCAAGGTATTACCAACCACAGCTACAATAATACAAGTAGTTTATGTTAACAAGGGTCAAAAGGGGGGTTCGCGCGCACCCCTAGATCCCCCCTAGATCCGCCACTGGGACAGCAGAACGGCTAAAAGCAAGGAGACAAGGTAGGGATGATAGCATAAAACAGTTACTTTGCAGTATACAACCCCCCTCTACTGAACATATCTTTTTTTACATTTCTGAGTAGACTGCCTGCTGAGAACACAAGCACAACTGACTGTTTGCTACTCAGCGATATACATGTGTTTGTTATGGTTTCGTGCCACAATACATGTTAATCCGGTTGTGCAAAGCTAAAATGTATACTCAAGGCAATGACATAGCTGTGATTATTTTGAGCTTTCTGTTTCATGTTACTGAAGATTCTTGGGTCCCTGGGTACCCGGGTTCCCTGTCCCGGGTTCCCTGTCCCCAGTTCCCAGGGTCCTCGGGTCCACTGAATATAGTGTCTGGTCTAAATGGCTTGCATCCCTAGAACTGTTGCACTTGTAGGTAATGCTTGATTTTCTGACAGCTAGCGCTAGTGAACTGTTCAACTTGCATGGCTTGGGGTTATCTAGATAAGCCCCACATACTGGGGTTTGACTAGTATAAACGTTCATGCAGCACCTTTGAACCGCCAACACAGAGGGAACAAGTTAATTATTATGTTATTACATGGCCTTGTTTTATTTCAGTGTTTGACTCGTCCTGATCCTGTGCATGCATGCAGGATGATTGGCCACATACATGTGATGATGATTGGCCCTGCTTGTGGAGCGTTTGTGGAGCACTCTGCTATCACTTTGTGAGGGCCCTGGAGAATATTATGGGAGAACTAGCTACATGGCTGTAACAGTATAGTTTTGGTGGTATGATTGTGACATGCACGTTTACTCACGGGGTTCCCGATCGCATATCCATGTATGCATACTATACTATACCTAGATTGGCATACCGGAATCCATGGTCAATGTCTGTGCACGGGGGATCACCCGGGTCCATGTTGATAGCTATCTCCCCCCTGTATCTACTGACTGGCCGGATCAGAGAATCCTGTGTAAAGCGTGGGCAGCACCGCTGATCTCTACCTGTACCTGTTGCTGCAAGCATGAGATGAGCAATGGATTACAAATACTATTGTACTTGTTGCACATGCTTCATGCCATTTTACGGGACCTTACAGACCTTCAATTGACATCTGACTGTGGGCAATTGGCCAAATGTTCCCGTCCACCTATTAACAATAAAGGAGATAGCTATCGGTTAAAACTGCTGCTGAAGACAAAGCACATCATGGTATTAATATAACTCAACAATCACCCTTTATCCACAAAGCGGCAATTACAATGCAGTAATAGCTTTAATACCGCATTCAGGATAATTACAATAGTTTGGGGACAAGATTGCATGCCTCATAAACGAGATACAAACGGATTTGCATTATCCTATATACATGGACCAAGGTTACTTGATATCGTGCATATGCATGGCCAAATACACTTGATTACAAGGATACTAGTAATCAATGCCAGGATTGTATAGTAAGTATCAACTTGCTTGTCCTTGTCACATGGCATTCCACCCTGCACCACCTTAGTCTAGTTGGCTAGCCCCTTGAATTTTCGGTTTGTCAGCTTAATTAACTCAGCCACTGAAAACAGTCTCACGGGCTGTGGAGGTTACTGAACACATGGAAATAAGGTGAAATGCATTCTTCATCCGCCATTGTAGTCATAGGATATGTACATGTAAGGACAGAAAAGTTGCATGTTCTGGGAACACAACGTAACTCAGCTTACTAGTAATGTATACCTACTGTTGGAGTAAAGATGAGGTTTCTTGGAATTGCTACAGGTATGCATGTCTATAATAAGCTATAGTTTGTACTCACAGGGACTTACCACTCCTTATACTTAGATTTGCATGTACATACACAGGTACATGTATATACCCACCCATTGCACATCTGCATGCAGGTGTTTAGAAAATGTGATGAACATAGCTATAGTTTCGTAAAGTTTCCTTGTATTTGGCACATGGTCTCCAACTGCAAGCCCATCAGCCAGTATAGAGTGTGCCATGCAGGCTATGATTTTGTACCAATTTAAAGTGGAACAGTCATATTGGTGATGTTTGTGCCTTGGCATTTAGGTTGGATCTGTGTTAAAAATCTCACAACTGGCAGAAGCAATTGGACCATTCAGAAACTGACAGACAACTTTAGGAGTAGCTAGCTACAATTATAAAGATGGGCATGCAGCAAGAACATCATTCAGCCATCTTGTGGGGGACAAAAGAAATTGTCAAATGATTATCTCTTGAACTAGCATGTGAAATATAATTTTGTGAAAAAGAAGACTGTGAGATCTTAGAAGAGCATATTTAATTTAGTGCACTGATAGCCAGTTCCTTGAGAATCTCATCCACTGGACATGTCTTAGTCAGTGGCAATTCTGGATAACACACATATAGGTAAACTTTGTCTTGAATGCACATCAGCAAGCACGCTCCAATAACTATTGCCTTCTGTTTTACAGTGCAAGCAGTTTACCACAGTCCCCGAAACTGTACTATCTTCCGCTGCTACTCTCTACATTGGTCCAACACAGTGCCGCAAAAGATAAAAAAACTAGTTGGCCTCTGCGCTGAAAATCCTAATGTGAATCAGGGTCCAGAAATTATACCATGGATGTCAGACAGCCCATGCATAGTTGGTGTGCACATGAAGTTATTAATGTAGAATCTACATTGAATGCTCATTCATTGATACATGACCAGGAAATTCAATCAGTATACAACAAGTGTAAAACTTCAAGCAAAGGGTTGAATTAATGTAGAGTGGCTTAGATGCTAATCTTAATGTGGCAAACTTGGGCACAAATGTATCATGGACTACCTTGTACATGGGTGCACCAGCTAGTTACAATTTGATGAGCTAAGCTGGGTACATGTACATTAAAGTGATTAGCACATCCTAGGTCCTACATACGTAGAGCAAACTTGTGTAACTGTTTCAGCTGATCATTATCTGTTTGCAAGAAAGGGTTCCACACCCGGCTAGGATGCTCAGGGCAAGACACAACTGAGGTTGTGAGTTTTGAGTTCAATAAACCAGCCAGCTGAAAGAATTACTTTCCACAGCAATGCACTTATGGCGAGTTTAGGTTAAACCACCCCTAGACGAGTTTATGCAGTAATACATGAGACAGATCCGGGTAATTCCCCCCCACCCACACACACCCCACCCAAAGGGCGAAGTTGGCTTGTAACATGGCAATCAAAGGCACCGGCTAAGTGCTTTGTCCGGGTTGTACTATATATGGCTACCATGTTACAAGCCAACTAACCACCCCCTAGACATGTTTACCGCATAATACACTCGACATGCAGTTCTGGCAAACATGTCTAGGGGGTGGTTTAACTATAACGTATACGTCCGGGAGGTAGCTATGCAGGAGGTTATGGAATTGCTCAATTATGAAGCTAATAGTACAACTACAAGAACACTCAGCATTCAGAATTCATTTCAGAATACTTTCTTCTCTACTGTGCAAAACTTCACTGCCGCAGTGGTGCAATAACTCACCATATTAAGCACATTGCTGTGGAAAGTAATTACAGCTGGCTGCAAGTATATCATAGGTGAGTCACATCGTATACCAGTATAATCCTTTAATGCCCTGTTCTGCAGTACAGGTTTGTGGAAATTGTGTGCATATAGAGGTAATATGCCCCAGATATATCGTTCAGCAGATTTTCACATGCATGCACATGTAGCCCTTTGCTTTCTCCAGCATGTGAAGGGCTTCACTGTTTTGTGTGATCATCCCCACCTTGTTTCCTACATCCTGTTACATTTTTACTTGTTTAGGTCATTTTTTTTTAGCAGCAGGCACGTATTTGAACTGAAGTTTCCATCACAGAGCTGAAGTCAGCTGGCAATAGCTAAGTGCAATTGCCTTGGAATATTGGGATGACAAAGTCAGCTCTCCCTGTCTGAGCATAATTATAGCTATTCATCTCTCAGTATAATAATTGTTGTAGCTAGCTAACCAAACTTGGGTCTAATCTCGTTCCCAGACCCTCATACGTGCGGAGAGGGTCTGAGCACGAGACTAACTTCAGTCTTGATAGCTATAGCTAGCTAGCTATAGGCATTCACCTCGCTCACAAAATACAGTCGGCAGAAAAATTATCACAGAGTCGGTAGACTCTGTAGTATGTAGGGATACGACGTACACGCAATACTTTATATGCTAATACAAAAGAATATCTCAGAAACGGTACACTTATAGCCTTTATAACCACATACCGTTCATCTTCGAGTGTTTTGATGACCAACAAGACTCCTCGCGTCGCGAAAAACCGCGTCGCGAAAGTACCATACCAGGTAGCTAGCTACTCGCAAAACGGGCAAATTGTTCTTCTTTCTTCTTCTTCTTCTTCAGACGGGCTAGCTCTACGTCGCCTCAATATCTCATGATGGTTTTCGCACGAAACAGCAGCATTTCACACCGAGTAGTGTACCTGGCCATCGCTTTTTCGCAACCTCCAAGTTTTCATCAGGCGGCTGCAGCTGCCCACTCAATAACTCTTTAGTCACGCCATTTTCTCGTTTGTACGCATGCGCGATCACTTAGCAACGAACGTAATTATTACTCAAGATCGCTCAATTAGAAGTGTCTTGCGCCGTTGTGTTGGCATATTAAATTTCGTGCTTCATAAAACCGAGGTAAATTCTAAACTCTGGTTACTCTGCGTATAATTTGTGTATGTTACTACCTTACTGTGTTCTGTGAGAGGGCTGAATGCCTATCTAAAGACTTTATAAATCTTGCTACTTCTGGTATAGCTAGCTAAGTCAATATTGTCCATATACCAAAGCAAGGGCTCCTACTACTTGTGAGAACACCGACTTCTGCTCTGTGATGGCAAATTGCATGCGCTGCTGCTAAAAAAAAAGACATAAACAAGTAATAAAAAACATTTGAAAATGTAACAGGATGTAGGGATACCAGAACGGCAAAAAGTAAGGAAACAAGGCAGGGATGATCGCACAAAACAGTGAAGTATACAATCCCCCTACATATCTTTTTTCATTATACACGTATATGGAAAAAGATCTCTGTAGGGAGTTGTATACTTCACTGTTTTGTGCGATCATCCCTGCCTTGTTTCCTTACTTTTTGCCGTTCTGGTATCCCTACATCCAAGAGTGTATAATAATAAGAAGAGAGTATCGAACTCGCTATAGGCTAACGTTGAATGTATGCGGAAAGTAACGTGACTTCCGGTATAGTGCTAATGTCAAAAACACAATCTTACCTGACATAGACGCCATGGCTACCGTACCACAGCTAGCTAGAGCTCTTTGACTCGACGATCAAGGCGTGCGTGCAGCAAGTAAACTCGGCCATATCGGGGAGTACAACAGTTGACGAGTCCGTGTGGATCACGTGCACCATACTGGATGTCACGTTACTTTCCGCATACATTCACCGTAGCCTATAGCGAGTTCGATACTCTCTTCTTATTATTATACACTCTTGCTACATCCTGTTACATTTCCTATTACTTGTGAAATTGCAATGGAGACAGTCACCTACAGTGGTCCAGGAGGTAATTGATCTGCTCGTGAGCCTTGTTTAGTGAAGCTGCAACTGAGATAACCCTTCATCGGTTAAGCAACCCTTCTGTTCTTCACAGCGATCGATCATTGTAAGTAAAAGTGGAAGGGTTGCTTTACGTTGGCCGGCCAGGTAGAGTTACCTCAGTTGCAACTTCACATCATTTACATTGCTGGACCATGCACATTAGTTATAAAAGGTCTCCTCTGCAATTTCAGATATGCAGACAGGTAAACAATGAAGCCAACTCACATAGCAACAATAATGGAATTGTAGAATGTTGAAAGTGAGCTGCAGCTGCAATATTTCCACGGCTGAAGCAGCTATATAATAAGCTGTTGTTTCATAACTATAGTAGCTAATCTCGTTCATTTCTGCATTTTGAAGTACAAGATGAAGGTCATCATACTTCTGGCAGTCTGTATTCTTAGTGGGGAGAGCAAATTAGACTCGTTCACTGGAGCATCGAATTCTGCTCTGTACAGTACCACTGTCAGGGACAAGCGACAAGCTGGAGTTTGTTCTAACGAGGAACTGGGTCGGCGTTTTGATACTGCTGTGTGTGATCCGAACTTTGGTCAGAGAGTTGTAGACTTCTACTTGGGTTGTAATGACACAACAAATGCCAGAGGGGTCATTGGATCTTGCAGCAGAAATGAGAACGAAAGGTTCTGTTTTGAATTTGGACGGGGCCAAGTATTATCCTCCAACTACACAAATCCCCTGCAATCAAGTTGTCCATCTCTAAACGACTACTCTAACTATGAATGCACTGACACGTGCCGTGCTGCTCTTCAGAGCTTGAAATCGAATGTCGGATGCTGCCTGAACAGCCATTACAACATCTCAGTTGATCTCCAGTACAACAATGCTGGTTTGTGGTCAGCCTGTTCAGTCCATCCCCCTAGTTCTTGTCAAGCCAGCACACTAACAGTGGACTCTGGGACCATAAGACGTAACTGTTCTAGGGCAGAGTTTACGGCACAATATTACATGCAAGTCCTTTGCAATGCACAAATCTACCAGTCAATTCTCGACCTTTACACACAGTGTGAAAGACCTGAGCCTCAAAGCACGATTGCAGTCTGTGGATTGAATGAGAACAATCAGCGCTGCTGGCAATTTATTAATGACCCGACAGTAGTGTCTCAGTGCCAGAACTACACTCAAGGATGCACCCGTTCCTGCCAAACAGCACTTAACACTTTCAAAACAGCTCTGGGATGTTGTGTGAACATTTATAATGACAACCGTACCAATCCTGCTCTGTGGTCAGCATGTGGCATAACTATCCCTGGATCCTGCCCGTCCACACTCTCATCTCAGCCTACCACACTCTCATCTCAGCCTACCAGGTCATCTGCACCCCTGAGGTTGGATTTTCCCAATATTACAGTGATGTTTATACTTTTTGTACTGCTTAGCATCCAGATGTATAGCTAAATAGATTATAAGCAAAAGGAATGTTGTGACAGCTTCCTTGTTCCGTAATCAGTCTGTAAAAGTCTTAGGACTCTTAGGAATAGTTTTGTACTATATATGTTGTGAGCTTAGTTTTAGCTTCAATAAAAATTGGTCTAAAGAAATTGATTTTACTTTCTTTGTAAATCTGAAAAGGGGAAGTAATAGTTATTAATCAACGTTTGCTACTACTCATTTGGTAGCCTAATTCCCAGGACCGTGCCGTTGTCAAGAACATAGAGGCTGCAAGTGACGAAAAGCTGGGTGGGGGGCTGGGAACGAGGTCATACCTTTCTGGGTGATTTGGGTGCAATTTACTAAATAATACCAATTAACTGGATTCTAAAATTCTCTATTCGTTCAAGTGGGAAACGCATTCCATTCCATTCCCTATCCCTTGTTTTACTTTTACTGTGCACTAGTGCTAAAACCCAGACTCAGGATGACTGCATAGGCAGCGGAACAGGGGATTGCAGGGGGGGAGGGGTCCCCCAATATCAGAGCTGCGGGGCTTTGGCCCCGACATTTCCCCCAGCCCCAGTGTGTTGCATATAAGTACTCTAGTTTACCTCTGGTTCCACCATGTTCCCAGTCTAATTCTTAGCTAGCCTATACCTCGATCTTCCATGTTCTTTTATTCAGTACAGGACAGGTTAAGTTAAGAAAGGGGTGTGGCCCATAAATGAAAGGCGAAACTCATGCACCACTTACTTTAGTGGTAGCTATACACCAGCTACTAACTGGTAACTCTGTGTAAATTTAGGCATACATTTGTGTACATTTAGGCAGTGCTGCTAACATTAATAATAGCTGCTGACACTCACCAGAATCATTCTCAGAGCATAGATCCGGCCTTGGGGGGTTGCCCCCAGGCCCCCCTGGTGTGCTGCACAGTGCACACACACCATCCCTCTCTGCCTATATATGATGAGGTATAATAAAACTCCCTTCATTAATGGCGTGTCTATGGAACACTTTATCGTGCATGTCATACATGCAATGATACAATAACTAACACCTGTCAGTGTCATGTAAGGGACTACTAATAACACCCCTGACAAATATCATGGTGAAAGCATGCAGAAAAACAACAAATCGCTGAAATCATTATTCTGCATTTGAGTGAACACTCGAATATCATACATTATCATCATGTAATGATTAGTTTGTTGCACGATCACGAGGAGGTGCCAATAATTTCCATACCATTGAACTTGAGGCACATGCATACCAGCACATCTTTGATGATAAACTCCAGTGTTCACATGTGCAGACTTTTGTCCTATATATAATTTGTAGCTGTATAAAATCAGGTGCTCAAGTCTCGCTTATAGTGTAGTAGGTTGACAGACCATGTGCATGGGGCTTATAATCATGAAGTCATGACAGATTATAATGACATCATTGCAAAAAGACAAGTGTTGTATTGACCAGCTCTGGCTACCTCTCATATAGTGCCTCCTCCATTGTAGTCATCAAGGAATGAGGACACAAGTGCAGCCTTCTCTGATTCTATTAGTATCACTTTATATCTGAAAGCAAAACCCATTAGGCCTGTTATGATAACCTATAGGTCAAGTTTCTTAGTTGCAGGTAACTAGGAGAAGTTGGAATGCCGTAAGTGCATGCAGCTGCACTTGCAGTAGTCTTGGTCCCAGGCCCGGCCAAACTAACCCCAGCACGGATTACTTCCAGTATCACGCGCGTGATACTGGAAGTGATCCGCGCTGGGGTTGGTTTGGGTCTGTGGCCGGGACTACACTTGTAGTAATCATGTTAAAAAAAATCCCAGAAGGCCTATAGGGTTGCTGCTTCAATGCCAAACAAAGTGCATTCAGGCATGCATGCAGAACATTTACACTGCTTGGCCTCTATAGGTCATATAGCCAGCATAATTAATTATAGGCAACCGGCCTTAGTTAAAAATTCATTCTTGTGGGTGTGTCATGCTTGTTGCTGTCGTCATAGTATCTCCCCAGAATCAAAAGTTGACAAGCTGGAGGTACGAACTGCAAGAGGGGGAGGAGGGAGTGTCATTCACATACCCAGACCCCGAGAGAGAAGGAGAGAATCAAGTCTACGCTCCAAACCTGCAGACCCAAACCAACTAACGTCACTTTTAAAGCAACATGGTTGTGGTAGTCATACTAAAACCAAACACCAAGAAACAAACAAACAATGAACACGGTAACAATTAACAGCAAAAACCCTCCTTCCCTCTCCTCTGAGGCATGTTTGGTATCTAACTAGAGGCAAAACGTTTTCTCTGAAAGATTAGTGATGGCCTTTGACATTTGGAATTAGCAATTTGACATTATTTTTCCACCTCACGAGAAAGAGAAACAAGGAGAAATGCATTCTCAGTCCCATCCCATTTAAACTGTATTAGGGATAGGATGGGACTGATCGAGGCTGCATGGTAAATGGCATTTCTCCTTGTTTCTTACGAGAAGTGGAATGATTCCGATGTGATCACAGGCCATCACTAAATCCTTTTTCACAGAAATATTTTCGCCTCTAGTTTATGTACTTTTCGGGCACATGAAATGCGTATATAACTTCTTAGTCACGGTACGTGCAACATCACCATAAGGGTACGGGGGTACGTACTGGATGCATGCCCTGATGCCAGGTTTTAAGGTGTTGTTACTGAAGTCTTTACTTCCTGCTTACAATGTAGTAGGAGAAAGCACTGTAGCTGTACAGAGTAACAACATCTAGTCAGGACTGAGGCCTGGGTAGCTGTATAGCTGTATATAGTGGAGAGTACGAAATATCTACAGATTCAACTTGGATTCCAAGTTCAAAATTTTGAACCCAAGACCTGCATGGATACAGATGATTTGACCATGCACTAAGCATGAGAAGAGGAATTCACCTGCAACTATATACAATGTTACTATGTACTACTGGCATTCAACAGATTATAGTGTCTCACCAATTTACTTACAGCTAGCTATCATGGAAAATTAAACATAGAGCATCCTGTGGTCAAATCTAATATCTAGGTACACATAATCATTCAAGATCCTACTTACACTAACACAAACAACCATGTCCATTATTAACTCACTCCACAGCTAACAATACACTTGGAAATGCCAGCAATGCTAAAACCCATTTTGCAGTTCAAAACACGACTTCAGTGCTCTGAGGATGGGTTCTCTTTAGCATACATCCGTCCATGAGTGTCTTGTTCTTTGTCTGGGCTCTGTGAGACAATCGCCACGCTGGGTACCACCAGCACCCTGGAGAATTTCTTGGGAAGGGTGTGTCTTCTGTGGAGGAGACCTGACTCGGCTGCAGATGCACAGGAAGTCCTCCTGGGTGGAACTGTGAGTGGACTCTGGTCACCAGCACTACTGGTGCTACCCCGGACAGGTCTCCCATTCATGAATGCACCAGATAAAGGGCTAGAACTTCTCGGTGTGCTGGGAGTGAGGGGTGAGTGTGGGCTGGGCGGTGACTCAGGAATCGGGGTAATGCTCTTGTGGGAAGCTCCAGACGATGTTCTGAGGGGGCTGAAAACTGTGTTCACACCCTACGAAGGGGGTCAGGTGTTAACGGTCTGTGGGTTGGAAGACCTGAAGTCCTTCTGCCTGGCCTGAACCCCAGCAGCGCAGGAGCACCAGCACTGCTATGCCTCTTATGAGCAAACAGAGGCATGGTACCCTGCTCCATTGTCCGATAGAGAGATCTCTTGTGGAGGACAGAGTTTATGCACATAACCAATCTCACCTACAGCCAGTTTGGGAGCAAATAACAGAGCCAGGTCTGCGCAAACAAAGGAGATACCGATAGCTCATAATCATCAGAAGTTGTACTATATAGGGATACACTAGCACAGCATTGACGTTGTGTAATAGTCTGATCAGTATACACCATGCATGAGCATCCGGTTTTTAGTTTTTTTATACTGAGCAAAACAAAGCAAGGCAGTGAATGCATGGGTTCCAATAGCTATTAGTAGCTTTCTGTGAAATTCTTCAGCTCAGGAAACCTTGGCGTTCTAAATCCCATTGTTCCATGGATTCACTGTAGAGACCATTCGGCGTCCGACGTTGACAGGTTGCAACTTCAGACCCAAACAAGATAGCAACACCAAACTTGGACTGCACAGTGAGATGGAGCCACACTATTGGTGGAGTGCCACAACCACTTCCACAAGTGTACATCTTCCGCGCTACCGCGTCCAAATGTACAGGGTATACGATAATTGATAACTTTCTCTATGCATTCTCTTTCTTGTACAGTCTTAGAAATAATCCTCTCTCAGAAGAAGCACAGGACAAGTTGGCTGGCATTGCAAGACGTACTGGTATTGAGATTGAATTGTAAGCATAATTATCTCTCCAGAGTTGCATCCGAACTGGTATAACTATGTGATAGCATGGTCTTCTTTGCAATATGGGATTAACTGCTGCATAAGGCGAACTGCACAACTGCTGCATATATGAGGCGAACTGCACAGTAAATCATTCTGTCACTAATTAATCACATAGCTAATTATGATACTGGCAGAAACAAGCACGCAGGCATAGTTGAAGCTTGAGTCCACAATGCTCATCATGCCAACTGCATGGCACTGCTTTGCCAGACAGGTGGAGGTACAACGCTTCATGTTGAAAGAGAACAGTACACTGAGAAAGCAGACCAGAAAGTTACACACTTTCAAGTCTGGTCATGCAGTATAAATATAAACCTACTGCGTGCAGTTTGCTAGCTAAGGTCAAGCTTCTTGCATGTGCTCAAAAATCTGCAACTGCGGGCATTCATGTTTATAAATAATGTTTATATACCGAATGATCCAAACAACGTTTTTAATTACAGTGTCAGATCAGTCATCAATATGCCTGTCAGTATTCACTGTTACACACACCAAAATTAATGTGAAAATGTTCTGTGAAATAAGCACTGAAATGTAGAGCAAAAGTTGTCTCAGCAGATGTTTGTTATCCAACATTAATATTGGCTTAATTCCATATTAAAAGAAGACAGTACGTAGGCCAATAAGGCAGATTATGCCAGTCACCACTCACCAATGCAACACGGCTGCAATGATAAGTTGTAAGTACAGACCCAAAACAAGAGACACATTCTGTCACACAATTTACGTATAACTGGCCAATCACATCTGTTTGAAACTTGTAACTTGACTTGTAACTGTGTAAACTTTCTCATGCCCTGCAACTGCAACACTGCTCAGTGCCTTCTTGTAAGGAAAATTCAGCTGAGAGCATTCCATATAAGGAAGGAACAAATTTGCTCTACAATTCTGCAAAACCCGGAAAGAGATGTGTCCACTAGCAGGGAGATACCTCTCAAGCCACAGTTATAGCTTCCATCGATCTGATTATGATGTGTGACCTGTATAAACTTTCAACTTGCAACTCCACAAGAGTTATGTGTTAGGGTTCAAAGCACTCAGGCAGTGGATGCAAACAGATAGTTATATATATCCACAGAGAACGGTTACACAAGACTCTACTCAAATCACCTGGACATTATAAGATGATGTCATGCATGCACACGGGATGACATGATGCAATAATGCAATAGTGACTATGCATGCATACACATATAGTTATCAGTCAATACCCCTTCTGTTGTTTTGCATTAATATAATTATGATGAGTGTGACAGCATGCATGGGGCAAGTAGCTATAGTATAGTTGGTCAGGAATGCGGAGAACAAACTGAGTAATTTGTAGCCTTGTTCCCAAGGTGAAAATCCCATGCATCCTATAGAAACTGTAGTGTGCACATCTCATTAATTATTGATTTCGTGGTCAACTGATTTTTGTGGCCAACTACCTATGGTATAATACAGCTCACTCGCCAATCCCTGTTACCTGATACCAGTATCAGTGCGGGTTGCAATGTATCACCAATTAAAATGATACAGTTGGCATCCCCATTATCTGTAGGGGTGTGGCCGTGCTCTCAATAGCTCTTTCTCTTTATTAAATTAGTAACTCAGTGCAAGAGTTATTGCAAATCCAGCACAAAGTAAGACATGTACAAGCAAATAAAACAAATAATATCTCAGCAATGACTGACTGAACAGTACTAATGGAGCAGAGTAATTGCATGTTTCACAGCTGTTGATAATATTATGAAAAATCTTTATGCATGTGTCTAGTCTAATGCATAGCAAGGATACAACTAAGGCTCTTCATTCTCCAGTTCCTCTCCAACAGAATCAGCAGCTTTTCCGACAGCTCCAGTAACTGCTGCAGCAATTGCATTTCCTTGGAGGACTTCAAGATCTCCAGTACCTTTAGCTGCACTACCTGTCAGTGGCATGCAAGTGTAGAGGCGATCAGTGAGTTGCAGCTCAATAGAAACACCAACTGATATGTAGCTACCCACCGACACCAAGGGCCAAACGCTGCTGCCAGTTTGTGTTTTCATCAGCTTCTGCTTGGTCTTTCACTATACTCCACCTGATTGCAGAAAACATGGCCTGAATGTACATGCACTTGTACTGTGCATCAGGATCAAGTGCATCACAGCATCAGTCTTAGCAGTATAGGCATCTCCTAACTCACCTGCAACTTGCAGCACACCTGCCCCCACTTCATCAGGCACAAACTCTGATGCCCCCTCCAGAGTACTTCCCCCAGCAAGTACCAAGCGCTGTTTCACAGAGAGATCAGGATCAGCATCTGCCTGATCTTTCAGCACACCTCCAACAGTCACCATGACACCTATAAAGATTCAAAAATGTGCATGGCAGAGTCAGAAAATTAAAGCCTTATATGTTTGCTAGGCAGCTAAATGTCCATTACCCTGTCCAATTTCATCTGGCACAAACTGACTCATAGCATCCAAAGCAGCACCAGTGACTCCTGCCGCACCAATAGCTGCAAGGGTTGAGAATGATTTGACAACATAATACCACCATGGGACTAGATTCTCCAATAATTGCATCCAACAACATAGGATGCAGCCACCAATTATATTTATGCATCTACCTGCAGGTTTTGCCCTTTCCTTGGTGCTTGCATGGGGATCAGCATCTGCCTGTTGCTCTACAAAATCAGCACTGCGGCTCACAACATCACCCCACTTATCATCTAGGAGCCCCGAATCATTGGCCACTGATTTAGTGAGTTTAGCTGCCAGTTCAGCAGTTCCTCGAATAGCTCTCCCAGTCATTGCTCGGATTGCCTGCCTGCACACAGGAATAGACATGCCAGACAAGCTTATAGCTTTTAGCTACATCTGCTGTGATACAAATATCCTCAGAATAATTAACATAACAGATTTTTTGCGAACAGTACGTACCTTCTCAATCACTTGCTGAATGGCTTCTATCCATTCCCTAGATAAAGGAGACACCATGCACCAATTATGCATGCATATTCACAAACTTTAAGCCATTTGGCTACTAGCAAGTCACTGCATGACTCCAGTCCAGCACACATTCATTCAGCTATAGGAGGATATAGCTACTGCATGCATAATACTCGGATACACATACTGGACGCCTGCTGCATCAAGCTCAGTGGTGTAGAGGTAGTAGGTCCTAGGTTCAGTGGCAATCCCGAAGCAGAGGTCCTCGCTGGCAGCCCTAGGCCAATCTGCCTTGCATTTAGCATGAAGTCGCACACCGCGGCCAACTGCAAGGTTTATAGTTCCTCTCTGTTTTCCGCCTTCACCCGTGTAATAGGTCAATGTTAATTCAGTCAAAATGAAGTACCGTCTTCTTCGACCTCCACCTGTTCAGATGGTATGATAACAATTATTTATTCTGTGTACATGATGAATATACGATTATACAGCAACACCCACAGCACGAGAAAGAGCAACTATATAGCCGCGTTTACCGGTAACAAAATCGCACAATCTGATGTTAAGGGAGGCTTTTACCATTTTCATGGTGCCATTTGCCATTTTCTTCTGACGGCCATAACTCCTTCCTACTACCCCCCATGAACTTGATTTATGGCTCAAAAGACAGCTCTCTCCAAGAGCTTTACAATGAGCTATAGAAAGTCTGTTAAGTACCCCCCTATAAGGAGTTAGTGGGAAGGAAGCTGACCACACTGCTTTCACAGGAATCCTGATAAGTGACCACCACTTATCATGTAGCCTGTGATTTTTACCCCGCGCGCGCATGCGCGAAGCGGGGTTAAGCAATCGGTTTTGTCCGTCTGTCTGTCAGTCGTCTGTCGCCCGCAAAAAATTGAAATCTCGCCACATAGACCCTCAAAAAACATCCAAATGGAGTCAAAGAATAGCAAATAGCAACTGCTCTATGTGTACCTGACTGAAGTCAAGGCGCTCCGTTTCGCTGTATTGCGGCTATTTCCTACTTTTCATAACTATTGATAACATTGGCTCCACCTCTTCGTGACCTCAGAGTCCCATCAAGAACAAGACACGCAGTGCATTTGGAAACTTCATGCTTCGAGATAACCGCTAGGAAACTGTTTTCTCACGATCTATGTACTTCACAGACATCGTGGCTATTGTTTCGGCTGTTTTTCCAGCTATTTCCTATTATTCGTAACATTTGGCCCCACCTCTCCAGCTTCACAATTACAATATTTATATATACGGTAAGCGGTCACTCCCACACCTTGGATATGGCCATACACGAAAACAGTATACGCGATAGCCGCCTCGGCAGAGATGTCACGTCGATTGTAGCTGCACTGCATGCATCCTGGCATGTAGCTAGACGTTCAGCGCGGGGTATGTGTTCTATGAACACCTCTAGTTTTATTATGTCATCTAGAGGCTTAGCTCTACAATGTGAATGGACAGAATGTTTCTGAGAGTATCCATGGATGGTATGGTCATTATCTACCCTATCGGACTCCGCTCCCCGTTTATGGTTGCATAATTTTGGTACCAGAAAGCATTGAGCATTACGCAAGAATAGTAGGTACTTTACTAGGAGAATGCAGGCAACATTGAGCTAGCTTGTCTGAAGCCGGAAGAAGAAGAAAGTTCAACACGTCGTATCCCATACAACATAGCTACAGAGTCTACCGTTTCTATGATGTGCATCTATATAAATGTTTTTTAAGTAATTCTTACAGCTGCTAAAATAGTAATAACAGTGGGGGAGTTTGTATGAGCATAGGCAATGATGACACATGGCAAGTGGACATCGAGTGGGTCTGAAATCTAGACCTCAGGAGCCTATGACCATATGCTGCACTTCAGGCGAGCCCCACAATGCCCTGCATTCTCCCAGTATAAGTACACAGCCAGAAACGTTCGATAGAGAAAGTTATCGATATTGTCGTACACCCTGTATATTCTAACGTGCTTGCGCGGAGGGTATACAATTGCAGAAGTGGGCGTGACCCTTCATCGATAGTGCGCATCCATCTCACTGTGCGTTCCAGGTTTGGTGTTGCTCTCGTACGCGTGTTTGGCTCTGAAGTGATTTCCTGCCAAAAATAAAATTCTGAAACAGCTATAGTTATCGGACGCCGCTCCCTAGTTATGGTTGGGTATCGGACACCACTCCCCATTTATGGTTGGGTATCGGATCCGACTCCGCTCCCCGTTTATGGTTGCATAATTTTGGTACCAGAAAGCATTGAGCATTACGCAAGAATAGTAGGTACTTTACTAGGAGAATGCAGGGCAGGCCCGGGCGGCGCGGCGCAGTCAATAAGGGAAGCTGGGGGTGGGGCCTGCGATTTAGCCAATTGTCGTTCATCATTGACGATCTGCAGCTGCAGTTTCAAGTTCGTGGTAGCCTCGTTCTGAGTCCCACGCCCAGCTTTTCGTTGCTTGCCCTACTGCAAGCGACGAAAAGCTGGGCGTGGGACTGGGAACGAGGCTACACTGTACCTGAGAGGAGACGAGGCTACACTGTACCTGAGAGGAGTACCCTAAGTTGCCGAGAGAATCTCTCCCTCCAGCTGACCTCTGCAAGTATTTTGTAGCACTGGCGTAAACTGTAAAGCGTAGCAGGCTCTACTCGGTACTGTCGTGCGGGCATAGATAATAGAGAGGTTACGTCTCTATTATCTATGGTGCGGCGGGCGACTTGTACGCGTGTTGCCTAAGCACGCGGGCGGGCGGCGCAACATTACGATTTTCCACTTGGTCATACGCTAAATCGGACGGACGGACAGACACCCTGAAGAGCACGGCTCGCTCAGGCTCGCCCCAATTATGCAGGAAACGCGTTATGTCTGTGGTAGACAGGTTGTTGTCAGACCATATGGATATGTCCATGGCCGGCGCACACGGTAGGGCAGGTAGGGCAATGGCCCTACCACTTTTTCCAGGATACTACTTCACACCCTCTCCTTTTGCTTCTTCACCGCTTTATTTTCCTCCTTACTAACTTGCTGCCGCTACGTTGCAACTCCTGGCCTGGCCTCCTCAGCTCGCAATACCGTGCGTTGCCTGAAACCGAACGCTTGGGAACGAGACCACGATCTAGTATACCCCTCCGTGTACGTACGTATTACGTTCGTGAGCGAAATTTGAGCAAGGAAGAAGCTCATGGCGGCCCTGGGACCTGCAATTCTCGTACATCTGGAACTTGCAGTGCAAAGCGCGAAGGTGCCACGAGAGCCCATCCTGAGAAGTGGAAAATGAAGGCGTAAAAAATTTTCCGCGCTTCGCGCAGACTGATCGGCGCTACGCACCTCTATGCACTGCCTCCGGCAGCGTTTAATATATAGTGCCCCCCCCCCCCCCCCCTTCATAAATCCTGTATCCGCCCCTGCCCTACCACCTCTAAAGGGAGTGCTCCGGCCCTGATGTCCCATGGCCCAATAGAGCGGCTGCATTGACGTAACAAAACCACGTGACTGAGTACTTCCGCATGGCAAAAGAACATGGAGTTCAATGGCAGCTGGACGGAAACTACTAACTCACTTGTACTCGAGGTCGCGTAGCTGCTCGATCTAATCGGCATGGTAACTGCGCTACAGCGACAGTTGACACAGTAGTACATGCAGTCTTATGAGAGAAACGGAGTATAACGGAGGGCGTTTCGGTTGTTTTACGGCCGGTGACGTCAAACGCAGCCGCTCTATCCCGTCCGTGAAGTATCTCTTCCCCATTCCTGGGCCCATGGATGGTAGATTCTGACAGTGTTGCTGTGGAAATCCCAGGAGAGTCTGGGGGGTCATGTGTGCTTTGGAAAGTACTGACGAAGGTGACGACGCTAGTTATGTCAGGGATATGGACAGTATGCAGCAGGTGAATGGAATAATTTGAGCATACTGGGGCATAGATAGATAGACAAAATTAATTTTAATCTGGAGAGGAATGTGCCTTCAGCCAGTGGTTGGTCCACCCAGAGTCCTGCATATATGAAACAAACTACAAGCAATACTCACACGCAGTGCAGGTGTACGTTGACAAAAAGTGACAGAAAATGTCAAAAGATGACGAAAATAGTTTTTCATATGGGTAATTCCAGGCCAAGTGATCACAAAAAATGGACGACCCCCCTCAGATTTCAACGAAACTTGGTACACACTTTCCTTACCAGAAGTTATTAATCCCCACCCATTTTTGGCCTCTTATGTTATGTGGCTTCTGAGTTACAACTCTTCAAAAATTTAATTTTGAGGAAATTTTCAGTGACCCGGTGATACTTAAATGGCTATAACTTGTGACCAGATCACTTCTGACAATTATAAATTATACCATCGTGTTTGTTTTGAGTTGCCCTTTCAGATGATATATTGCAAGGGGGTGGGCACCCATTTGGGGTCAAAGGTCACCATTGATGAAGTTTAATTTAATTTAATTCAAAAACGGATTCTTATTTTTTGATCATTTGTTGCTCAATGGTTCTTCAATTATCATTGCTGAAGTGGTATGAATTCGGTGTTGGGACGGCCATGGGACTGCGAGATATATGCAGTAGAGTGTATCCCTGATATGGAAATCATCAAGCAAATTGAGCTTGCTGTTTGATGTTTTACCTCTTTTGCTCTGACAAGTACTAGCAGAAGTTGTAATGTGTCTCTAGTCTCGTGCCCAGACCCTCCCGAAACGCGGAAAGAGGGTCTGGTGTTCTGAGCGATATTTCTTGGCGCATGGGGCGGGGCTATACGGCGTAAGGAATGTAATTACCTGCATTCTGTATGTCCTCTCCAATGAAAGCGCACCTATCACTATTCTTATAAGCTTACTGTAGCAGCGCATTTGGTCCTTCACGAGTGACACCAAAGGGCCAACAACAACGTACAGTTGCCCTGCGCTTGTACAGAATTCTATCTGAGGTTGTCAAAGATGAGTGGAAGTGTCACGAAACACAGAGATTTCCCAAAACCAGCCGGCAAGATAATCAATTTGGCTTACTGCCTCAGCTCGCTCTTTGGTAGGCCTGTCGTATCCATTTCACTGACATACCGTCCGTACTAGCTGCACTGCACTGTTACATGTACCGTACCTATGACTTACGCTGATTGACTACGTCATTCGCATTCTGCAATCTGATTCGAGCTTTAAAATCCGAGAGCGACCACGCCCCATGAATCAAGAAATGTCGCTCAGAACACCAGACCCTCTTTCCGCTTTTCGGGAGGGTCTGGGCACGAGACTAATGTGTCTCTGGCACTTTTGTAGTCATACTTCAGTATCTTCTTGCTTGTTAGCACCACTCTAGTGTTACA
This sequence comes from Axinella damicornis, assembly GCA_963931865.1. Classification (NCBI taxonomy): domain Eukaryota; kingdom Metazoa; phylum Porifera; class Demospongiae; order Axinellida; family Axinellidae; genus Axinella; species Axinella damicornis. The sequence goes on along the minus strand of OZ007507.1, from coordinate 16,181,295 downwards.
AATTAGCAAGGTGCTAATTAAATGCTACCATGGAAACCTCACACTTCTCAAATGGCAGCTAAATCTCAGCAAGAAGACCTCCAATCAGATATGGCTCAGTTTCAACCTCAGTGGCGAAATCTATGCTGCAACCCCTTCAACGAGCCTCACCACTTCATCAGGAAGAAGAGTCAGCTTAGGGTTGTTACTGAGAGAATGTGTGAGAAAGTTCCCTCAATTTCACCATGGGAGAAGATCTGTGATTCTTGCAGGAAACAACTAGCAGCTGAAAGTGAGCAACAAAGTCTACCTCAAGAACAATCTGACAGTTCCCCAGAGTCTAATGTGGTGTCTCCCACTGATGAAATGTTTGGTCATCCTCTGGCCACACTAGCAGTAGCTAGCTAATGAGCATTTGGATACCATCGGGGAAACACCTCTCACCAAACGAAAGCTGCGAAGCAAACGGTATAGAAGGCAGAAGCTTGAAGCTGTTACAGCAATGATGCAGAAGGCAGTTTTAGATGATGTGCAGGAGAAATGTGATGATAGTGAGATAATTACTCAATTGAAAGAGAAATAGGGTAGACTTTGTTGCTCACTTTCAGCTGCTAGTTGTTTCCTGCAAGAATCACAGATCTTCTCCCCTGGTGAAATTGAGGGAACTTTCTCACACATTCTCTCAGTAACAACCCTAAGCTGACTCTTCTTTCTGATGAAGTGGTGAGGCTTGTTGAAGGGGTTGCAGCATAGATTTCGCCACTGAGGTTGAAATTGAGCCATATCTGATTGGAGGTCTTCTTGCTGAGATTTAGCTGCCATTTGAGAAGTGTGAGGTTTCCATGGTAGCATTTAATTAGCACCTTGCTAATTTGTAACACTGGAGTGGTGCTAACAAGCAGGAAGATACTGAAGCATGACTACAAAAGTGCCATAGAGACACATTACAGCTTCTGCTAGTACTTGTCAGAGCAAAAGAGGTAAAACATCAAACAGCAAGCTCAATTTGCTTGATGATTTTCATATCAGGGACACACTCTACTGCATATATCTCACAGTCCCATGGCCGTCCCAACACCGAATTCATACCACTTCAGTAATGATAATTGAAGAATAGTTGAGCAACAAATGACCAAAAAATAAGAATCCGTTTTTGAATTAAATTAAAATTAAACTTCATCAATGGTGACCTTTGACCCCAAATAGGTGCCCACCCCCTTGCAATATATCATCTGAAAGGGCAACGCAAAACAAACACGATGGTATAATTTATAATTGTCAGAAGTGATCTGGTCACAAGTTATGGCCATTTAAGTATCACCGGGTCACTGAAAATTTCCTCAAAAATAAATTTTTTGAAGAGTTGTAACTCAGAAGCCATATAACATAAGAGGCCAAAAATGGGTGGGGATTAATAACTTCTGGTAAGGAAAGTATGTACCAAGTTTCGTTGAAATCTGAGGGGGGTCGTCCATTTTTTGTGATCACTTGGCCTGGAATTACCCATATGGCATTTAAAGACTAGTGCTCTCAATACTCTTCCATTGATGAGCAAGGTAACAGAATTAGAATGCAGAACAAATTGTGCACGGCCATGGCCATAGCTACCAGTTTTTGAGGAGGAAAATGGCTTTGCAGGGATTCTGACTGATGAGTGTGTTGCTACATCCAAAGTTTCCTCAGTTTTCTTTGGGGCTTCCTCCATGTTTACGGGTCTTGGTTTCGAGTCGCGTCAATTTTCATGGGCTAGGGACAAGACCAAACACACACAGAATGGAGACAGGAGTAACGCACTGCGCATTAGTCATGATTCGAGATGTTCGTGGTGTACGAGAAAAACCCTTGCAGTGGCAGGGTAAAATTATTGTGTCACGTAATAGACCTACCTATTTAATGTTTGAGAAGTTAGGATTGGCCTACAAATATTCTCTGACTACACCACCATGATTGCTATCATGCACTGATCAGAACGTAAAACTTTGGTGCTGAAGATTCTGACCACACGGCCATGATCGCTGTCATTCACTGATGCTTACATGCCGAAACTCACCATGCTGGCGAAGTTGTGAGTGCAGTTGTCTTCCCTTTGGCTGCAGGCCATTGCTGAGTTGATTGACTGAACATGGTCCTCATGTGATGTGATATATGTACGTTAATTGGAATGAGCGCTACCAGCAATCTGCAACCGGTTGCACGTGGCTACCAGGAGTGCAGTTGCCCCTTCAATGAAGGGGAGAAAATTTCCGTGCTTAACATGGATTGATTGGCGCTACGCACCTCCATGCACTGCCTTTTGCAGTGGCTGTATACCACTCCAAAATAGCTGGCGCTGGCCCTGTTGTGTCTGCGTAATGAATGTACATAGATTCTAAGCGTTGAATAAGGACACCAGTTACATCTAGCATCATATAATAATGGTATAGTCAAAGCGCACTATGCCCAGGTAAAAGTTCATTTGCAGGAATGTCTGGTTGTGCATAAATCAACTATACTACAGCAATTAACTAAATTTTATCTCCCCAACAGCTTGCACAACACGATGGCTCCCTACCAGGGGACATTCACTGTAGTTGTGACAGTCCTTTTGCTGACCCTCCTTTCACAGACCTATGGAAGAATCCTTCACGTGAGACCAACATCGACTAACACATCATGCCTCATGTACCCCTGCCACACCCTATCTGAGTATGCACAAGACCATGAGAACTATTCGCATGCATGATTCAGTAGTCACACTGCAATTTTTGCCTGGTACTCACACTCTCAGTACGAACTTGGGCATAGACGACATCCAACAATTGGAAATCCTAGGGCATTCCAGCACAACAACTAGGGTTGAGTGTGAGCCCTATGTCGGTATTGCCTTCAGCAACATCTCAAGGGTGAGGATTATTGGCTTGACTTTTGCTTCCTGCACCAGAACTTATCGGGTTCATCGTCCTGACATTGGTTACCGTGCTACTTACAACATATTTCTTGGAGTGTATATGGAGTTGATTGAGATGACTGAGATTGTCAATTGTACATTCCAGGATAGCTTCGGTACTGCTCTTGGGTTGAATGATAGTCATGTAGTCCTTGCAGGAAACAACACCTTCTTCAATAATTGTAGGAAATGCTCAAATCAAGACTGCAACTTTAATGATCCCAAGTGCTTAGGAGGTGGTGTCTATGTCGAGAGGAGTAATCTCAGTTTCACTGGTACCAGCACTTTCATTGATAATGGTGCTTATTTTGGTGGAGGAATCTCTGTAGAGTTCAACAGCAATGTGAGTATAAGTGGGAATTCCACTTTCACTGGTAACTCAGCTACTTATGGTGGTGGAGTCCATGTTCGGTCTTATAGCCGTGTGAACATGAGTGGAAATACCTCTTTCATCAATAACTCAGCTCGTGACGGTGGAGGCATATGTACACGCATTCATAGCCCTGTAAAAATAAATGTGAATACTACATTCATTCATAACTCAGCTAGTTATGGTGGAGGAGTATATATGCAGTGTACAGTAGCAGCCTGAGCGTGAGCGGAAACACCTCTTTCATTAATAACACAGCTAAGTTCCACGGTGGAGGAGTGTATGCATTCTCCAGCACTGTGAATACAAGTGGAAAAACAGCTGTTATTAATAACTCAGCCACAAGTTCTGGTGGAGGAATCTATGCACACTCTAGCAACATCCGCTTAAGTGGGAACACCGCCCTCATTGACAATTCAGCTACACTGAATGGTGGGGGGGTATGTGCACGGTCCAGCAGCAATATGAACTTGAGTGGGAATACCACTTTCAGTAACAACTCAGCTGATGAGTACGGTGGAGGAGTTTATGCACGGGACCACAGCAACATTAACATATTCGGGATTGCCAGTTTTTCTAATAACTCAGCCAGTGAGGATGGTGGTGGAATCTATGCCGTGCTTGATAACGATGTGAACGTAAGTGGAAATGCCACATTTAGTGGGAACCAAGCGAGTGGTGATGGTGGAGGAATCTTTGCATCGCCCAATTGCAAAGTGAATCTCAGTGGGAACACATCTTTCGTTGGTAATTCAGCTAGATCTGGTGGAGCTGTCTGCGTGAAGGATGGTGGGATGCTGCTGCATGGTGTTGTCACTTTCAGTGAAAATGAGGCACAACTAAGTGGTGGGGGAGCATATACAGGGAGCAGTAATCTGATCTTCAGCGGAGACATCACATTCAGGAATAACTCAGCAATCCGTGGTGGTGGAGCAATCTGTGCACTTGGCATTTTATTGAATGTACACGGCAAGAACACATTTGTAAGCAACTTAGCACGCAGAGGTGGAGCTATTTACTCGAGAGAAAGCTCCCTAAGATTTAGAACAGCTTCTGTTTGTAACATTGTTGAAAATACGGCTGAAGTAGATGGTGGGGGAATCTATGTGGACAGTAGCCACATAGATCACAGTGGGAACATCACAATTGCAAATAATACCGCACAAATTGGTGGGGGCATCTACTCAGACAATAATACTTTGATCATTAACGGGCACAATTTTGTCGAGGGAAACTTTGCTCTCTTCCAGGGTGGAGGCATGTACATACGAAGGACTCCTTTACATAGTGCTGGTAAAAACTCATTTCTTACCAACTCAGCAAATGAAGGAGGTGGGATATATGCCACAGTCAACAGTACTCTAGACTTTGACGGAAAGAACACATACAAGAAGAACCTTGCTCGTGTCAGTGGTGGAGGAATCTGGTTGGATAACAGCAACCTAACCTTGAATGGAAACAATAGTTTTGTTAACTCAGTTGCAAGTTATGAAGGGGGAGGAATCTTTGCTTATGCTTCCACAGTTTATCTACTTGGGAACAGCACGTTCATATCCAACTCGGCTACATCCGGTGGGGGAATCCATGCACGCTGGAGTTACATAAACACGGCAGACAGTACCAGCTTGAAGTATAATGTTGCAGTGTTTGGTGGGGGGATTTTTACAGACAATAGCACCTTTGTGTCCAACGGTTCAAGCTCTTTCAGATCCAATCAAGCTAACTACACTGGTGGTGGTATCTATGCGGCAAGAAGTTATTTGACTTTTTTTGGAAGAACCTCTGTAACCTCTAACCATGCAGACAGAGATGGAGGAGGATTGTACACCAGGGATGGTTGCATAGTCAATTTACATGGATTGAACAGGTATGTGGGCAATTCAGCAGAAGGCACAGGAGGTGGGATCTCAGCAGTTGGAAGCAGTTTCAATCTTGCTGGACAAAGCACGTTTGACGATAACAAGGCAACAACAGGTGGAGGATTCTATGTGGTCAATTGTAGTGTGAGCTTCGCTGGAGAAAGCACTTCGAAATTGGTTGGTAATTCTGCCAGCTTTCAAGGGGGAGGATTTGCAACAGCAGGCAGTGCACTACTCGTGAATGGATCCACAGTGCTAAACAACAATTCAGCACATAGTGGTGGAGGGCTGTACATAGATGACAGTACAGTGCAACTGAATGGAAATAGCTCTTTCCTGAACCAAATAGCGAGCTTTGACGGAGGAGCAATCTATGCTCAAGCCTGTGTAGTGGAAGTTAGTGGCAAAGCGGTTTTTATGGCTAACTCAGCAGGATCTAAAGGTGGCTCGGTGTTTGCAATACACAGCAGTATAAATATAACTGGGAGTAGCTTAATCCAAAGCTCTGTGAGTACACAAGGCGGAGCAATCCACACATCCTTCACTACCCTGATCTTCCAAGGAAGCAGCTTCTTTGTGAATAACTCGGCCAAATATGGTGGTGCGGTCCAATCTGAGAGTAGCGCGATTTTTATTAACTCCCAAACTAGCTATCCTCAGCCATGCTTTAGCTGCAAAATCTGCAATGATATCTCCAATGTCTCATTAAATCGTTTCTCACATAACACAGCAGAACGAGGTGGAGCACTTCATTTGGACCAGTACTCAAACACCAGCCTCTATCCAACTGCATGTGCACACTTTCAAGGCAATCAAGCAACTGAGTTTGGTGGCGCAATTTATGTTGTTGATGTGCCCAGCTCAGGTCAGTTCTTCCCTCTACGCACCTCCTCTCGGAGCGAATGCTTCTTTCATATGCTGAGGGAAGAACAATACTCCGATCTGGAAACACGCCCGCTAGTATTTGAGAACAATTCTGCTGGAATGAGGGGGAGCGCCGTGTATGGTGGTTTGCTGAACCTGTGCAACTTCACTTCACTGAGGTACAGCAGTACACTGGACTTCTTTAACAGCTCTATTTTACCAGGCGGAGAGGAAGACACAGGTTTTTCTATTTCATCTGATCCAACCCAGATTTGCTTCTGTAATAGCAGTGAACACAACTGCACTGAAGCGGTCCAGTCAAGAAGAATTTACCCTGGTCAAGAGATTCAGGTATCTGCAATTGCAGTTGATCAGTCAGACGTTACAGTTCCTACATCAATCCTTGGCGATGTACGTTCTGGTAGAGACCAGGACTCCCACACGTCAGAAACCATCCTGTATGAGACAGGAGGGAACTGCACCAGCAGAAACTTTCCTGTACCTCCAGTGAACATCTTCAATCAACTGGAGCTCTATCCAAGCAATAGATCAGGAAATACCATTCACCTTACTGTGAACATTGTGTTTGAGAGCTGTCCCATAGGATTTGAGCTGTCTGATTTCAATGGTAAATGTATTTGTGACCACAGAATCTGGCAGTTCACAAACACCTGTGACATAAATAGCCAGTCCATACTAAGAACTTGTGGAGCAAGATCTACCTTCTGGTTGGGCGTATCATACAACAGAACAATTCCAGAGGGATTTATTCATCACCATCACTGTCCCTTTGATTATTGCATCAGAGAGGGCAAGCATATCAACCTAGAAGATCCCAACGAACAATGCAATTTCAACCGCTCTGGTCTGCTGTGTGGGAAATGCAAAGAAGGACTTAGTCTTGTGCTCGGAAGCTCGCGATGTGAGAAGTGCAGTAACAAATATCTTGCTCTGCTTATTCCATTTGCACTTGCTGGTGTACTCTTAGTCATCTTACTTTTTCTCCTCCAGCTTACTGTAGCCAGTGGGACTCTTCACGGGCTGATCTTTTATGCCAACATAGTTGCAGCCAATCATCATATCTTCATTCCGCAATCCTCAAGTTATCCAGCTGGTATCTTCATAGCATGGTTAAACCTTGACCTCGGTATTCAAACCTGTTTCTACAATGGGATGGATGGATTTTCCAGGATTTGGCTTGAATTTGTGTTCCCAGTTTACGTTTGGGTGATAGTGGGATGCCTTGTTTACATCAGTGAACGATCTACAACGGTAACAAAGCTTCTCGGCTCCAATGCAGTTCCTGTTCTGGCAACCCTCTTTCTCCTGTCCTATACAAAGCTCCTCCGGACTATCATTGCTGCTCTCTCCCTAACCTTCCTTTACTACCCGTATGGCCGTGAAGTTGTGTGGATTCAGGATGCAAACATTCCCTTGACAAAGTACATCTTTCTTGCCTTGGTGGCACTAGTGTTCTTGCTCTTCCTGTTTGTTCCATACACATCGCTGCTGCTGCTAGGCCAATGGCTACAACCTAAATCTCATCTCCGCCTTTTATCGTGGCTCAGGAATCACAAACTGAAAGCAATCCTTGATTCCTACTATGCACCCTACAAGCAAAAGCACCGCTACTGGACAGGGCTGCTGCTTTTGCTGCGATGTGGTCTATTTCTTGTATTTGCTTTCAATGTCAGTGGGAATGACAGTGTTAACCTTCTTGTCATTTCCTTGACAGCTCTTGCAGTACCTGTAGCATTCGGATTTTCTGGGATGGTGTACAAAAACTGCTACCTGAATGCTCTTGAGCTTTCATTCATTCTCAACCTTGGTGTCCTTGCTGTTGCTACTTACCATGTGAACCTGTCTGATGGAAACCAGGCCACTGTTGGATATATCTCAGTTGGCATAGCTTTCCTGACATTTGTAGGGATTGTCAGCTACCACATCTTCCAACAAATAAAATCAAAAGTGCAATACATTCAGCGTGGGTGTCAGATACAACAAGGAAACAAAAAGTGTCATGAAAACGGTGGGGATAACAATAATGGCCACCCAGGGAACCCCAAACTTCAGCACGGAACTAATCCAACCGTTACACATACTATAGTTGATCTTCAGGAACTTCGATCTCCACTGGATTTGCTTGATGCTAAGTAAAGCAGCAACATCTTAAATTATGCGATGCTAACAGCTACTACACTGCACATCAAGTATTGCTTATTATTTTTAGATATAGTTGTCTGACTATGTCACACAAAGAGAATTGCGTACCTGTTGAAACGATTACTATCTCCTGTGAATTGTCTACTTGATTGACATGTTTCTGGAACACGTTACAATATGTAAGCTCTTGCTGTACTGTAATTATTATAGTTTCTTGTATATACTTGATACATGCATGACATTGTATTTAAGAAGCTTTAATATGTATACTACTGCACATACTAGTATACATACCAATGAAGAGTACGTGTATATAGCATTCTTATGACATCACAGTGAATGATGGCACCTTTGAAATTTTCTGTGGCACACATGCATCTAGTACTTTTATTAATCTATGAGGTCAAGCTTGCAGTATCTAGTCTGCTGTTAAATGTTGGATTTTGGAGTAACCACAGCACTGAATGATAATTGTACTATTTGTTGTCAACTGGAAATGATTTAGTTCTAGTTTAGTGAACGTCATGCAGAACGGAACCATGTGTTGGAAAAACCGGTTTAAAATGGGTGAATAAGTGTTTTATGGATCAAAGATCTGTTTACTACAGGCAGTTCATCAGTTCATCAACTCATGTACATCTCCTAAACTTATATGCAGGAGGTTTTCATGCAAGTCTTTGGTAATGGGGGGTAGTGATGACATCCGCTTGAGTTACAATATGTGGAATTGCTCAAACTTGTATTTCTGGAAGGGCAAAGGGCAAATTCATTTCTTAAGGTGAACCACCCTTCAACGGAAAAAACAAGTGCTTTATATAATGAGATTCAGACCTAGGACAGAGCCTGAGTTGAGCACTATTTTGTACATGACTCTACTCAACTGTTGCAGTGCACCAACAAGACTTGTTATACCAGTGTGCGCCGAGTATGTAACAACATTCTTCTGCAACAAATTGAATGTCCGATGGGGAGAAATCCAACAAGCTGGAATCATGTTGGGCATCCGGCAGTAGCTATCTAGCTCCTGAGCTTCACTCACCAAACGTTTTGAGCTATCAATTTGTGAAGGCCACTTCCTCTGTATAATTATAGACCTTGAGACCTGCAGGCAGAAGATGGTGTAGCAGATTGCTGACTCTTCATGCACCATGACAGCATCCATGTGACTGCAGTTGTGAACACATGCCTTGCCGCCTGAGGCCCAGGGGAGTGTGACTCGCAGCCTAGATTATACAGTTCTTGCTCACAGATAAAGAATAATGGGAATGAAGTTGAGCTATCCCTACTAAGCAGAGCAAATCCAACATGCTTAGCCTAGCGTAATTATTGATGGAGAAAAGATAAATAAACACCTAGCTATATATTATCAGCTGGGGGATGTCGACTAGCCATTATACAAGGACATAGGCTGAGCTAGACAGATCTGCTCTGAAGTATGCACACCCACTCCACTATATTTCAAGCTCATTAGCACTATAAATGTATGTTGATGAATCAAACACCATCCACCTCCTTTTATAGGTGCATCAGTACCTCCTCTTTATACTGGCAACTATAGCTGGCCATTTGATTTCTTTATTCCCATCTAGCTATAACTTTGTAGTAGTATAGCACTTCCTGAGTCTCCCCGTTACCACAGTAACATCCCAGGAGGAGGAAACACTTACCTTGTTTTGATTAGGCACATGTACAGGTAATTTGAGCTGTAAAAGCATGTCTAAGTAATGCACACCTTGCAACCACACTCACACTATGATTACAATTAGCCAGCTGCTATCAATACATTAAGATTTTAACGTGTGTCTGTGTGTGTGTGTGTGTGTGTGTGTGTGTGTGTGTGTGTGAGTGACGGAAGTGGGATGTTCATGGGGCGGGACTAGACTATAGTGACGCGCGACCTTCGTACTTTAATTTATTTACTGAACCTCGAACTCTGCGAAGAATGTTCGAGAACTTTGGGTCCGGCATTGGCTGGAATCCAGCAAGCGCAATCGGGGAGCAGCAGTCGAAGCGGACGCGTAATCGGGGAGCAGCAGTTGAAGCGGACGCAATCGGGGAGTAGCAGCCGAAGTGGACGCGATCGGGAGCAGCAGCTGAAGCGGACGCAATCGAGGAGCAGCTCTGCAGTCTGCACAGAGAGCTGCATGTCCGGCGCCGGATTACACACGGTAGGCGAACGAAGGGGAAGTAGCTGAGCGAGCGAAGCGAGCTCAGCTACTTGTATACATAACAGCTTGTTTGGATTGGGCATGCACACATTATACAGGTAATTAGAAATTTGAGCTGTAATTACGCATACACAATGATTCATTAACAATCCTATACCAGTAGCACATGAGCTGCTATTTGGTGACTCATGTGCTCTTGTCCCTATTCACCACATCATCATGCATTTCTACAAACTCTATTCTCCTGGTTGCCACTGTCCCAACACCTGGTAGCCACTGTCCCAATACCTGGTAGCCACTGTCCCAATACCTGGTTGCCATGGTCCCAACACCTGGTTGCCATGGTCCCAACACCTGGTTGCCATGGTCCCAATACCTGCATGGTAGCCACTGTCCCTTGCAATATATACTTGGCAGTGACAGATGTTTGCCTTGGTTTGATATGCTTTAGCATGCATAATGGATTCCACAGAAGTATAGTTGAAAAGCAAAGGAATGGTTGTTTTAACCACACACTTATGATTGAGACATAATATAATAATATATAGAGCCCAGATCATCTTTGTAACAATCAGAAGTACGTGTAAAACTATTGGATGGTCATCCGCATTGATTGCATCCGCATTGAGAAGAGAATGACTGCATGCCATGTGAATTAGGTAAATGTGCCAGATCATAATATATTGATGTAATTGAGAAAAGGAAGTGGCCTAAAATGCTTGGGGCACCCTAGATAGAACAGGTGAGTCTGATGAACTTGATTCCATGGCCATACAATTAGCTATTCGCAAATAGGCAGTATATATGAAGTCGATATGATAATTGCTCCATGCAGTCTTAGCTAAAATGTCTGCACTACTACATCCCTTGTCACAACAGCACATCCAAGAAGGGAAGTCTTCAATCTCCCTCATGAATTGGATGGACAGTGGGATGAACAAGAAAGAGTTGAGCTCTGACCTGCAGTGGCGCAATAGGCTAATAAGAATCAACATATGCGCATCATATAAAATTAACTAAATCCAAACCCACTTCTCAAAGCTAGTAGCTAGTCATTTCGTCAATTGGTCCAGGAATTGCATCATCACATCATCTTCCAGTTTTGTTGGTTGAGCGCTTCTTGCTCAAACATCTATAGCTATACAGGTTAGTGACAACAAGGGACAGTGGGGATGACCGCACCATCATTTGTAAGCAGTAACTAGAATTTCCTGCTCAGTTTCTACTGCTTGTAATTAAGAGCCACCCAACAGCTGTTAGACCATCGAAGGATGAAGCCACAGGTAGGAAAATTCGTTCACTCCAGATAATATTTTGCATGCTATGTATAACTATGACGTGATGAAGGATAGTAGACTAACTGTAACAGCAGATTGCATGGCAAATAGTACTGTGTTAAGTGATAGAACTGAATTATCACACAATTACATATTGCATCGCATGACCACTTAAATTATATGCAGATATATAATGGTTGCATGGATCTGAAAATGCCTAATGTGAAAATATGTACACAGCAATACAGTATGTAGCCTCATGAACTAGCTGTACAACTCAGTCATGACAGTAACATAAACTGCATCGTTCGTCACTGTTTCTCAACCCCAATATCGATGAAGTGCCACAGGATGGTCACAATCGTCTGCAGTATAACAATAGCATGTCATGGATATTAAATTAATTGTGCATACCAGAACCGGAATGCATGGGCTAATATAGCCACTAAGCCATGATGGCACAATTATGCTGTCATAAAATTAATATACAACGTAGTCTACTAGCAAAAGAAATTTCAAGTGAACAATCTTACAATAGCTGAGTAATACATAATACACTAACTAATTGGAGGTGTGGTAACCTGCAGCCTAAAATCGAAATGATCACATGATTGCAAATGTTGTAGCATAGTTACAGTATTACTTAGCTGCAGTGTATATATGACAGGTAATGAGCCTTTGTGAGTGGAAGCACACACTGCTGTACAATTATGGAATTGTCATGAATATGTAATGTGCAGCACAGACTCTAGTCATGTTCTATGCAGACTCACCCAGAAGAGAGTGGCAACCACAGATCCTGCAAAAGCAAGGTTGACCCATGGCAGGATCCGCAGTTGTGCACCAGCAGCAGTAAAACCTATCATTATAAGTACTCCGTGGAAATACAGAATCATACCAAGCCCTGTCAGGAATAAGGTACTCAGAAATGCTGCCTGTAATTCAGAAGTTAAACTGTCAAGGAATCTTGCAAGTTATATAGAAAGTTTTCTGTACTAGCTATAGTATGCTATACTCTTTGTGGTCACATTAAAATAACTTTTAACAACAAACTGCTTTGAACCAAGTCATTAAATCTTGGTTACTTGAACCATCGCAGTACAGTATACTACACTCATCTGGTGGAGATTTCATAGCAGATACAATGGCTCCAGCAATACGGCCAACTGTGCGAGGTAGCTTCATTTTGTCAGCATAGAGGTGGACAAAGGCAGCAATGAAGATCAATGGTCCAACGATGCTCACAATCCAGTAGAGGTAGGATTGTGGCTGCTCACGAAGCAGTCTGCATCAGATATGAACATACGTCATGCATGGTAACAGTGGTGCACACACTGCTAACCACATACTACGGCATAACTAAGAGAAGAGTGTCCCATGATAATTATAGTGTACATAGCTACTTGCTAGCCTCATATCCATGCAGGCTCCTGCCCAGCCATACTGCACTGTAAACCAGCTAGGTTAGTATCAGAATTGCTATACATGTAGGATTGAAGTATACATGGTTGCAGCTATGTTCATAGTCTGCACAAAGATAATTGTGTATACAAGAAATAATTCCCATCAATTTAAAATGCAAAATCAACTGTAACTTATGGAGAATCAGCGTTTGCTGTTTCAAAACCAATCACCACCAAGAGCCATCCAGCAGCTGTTAGACAAATGAAGTTTGCAGCCACCTGCAGGAAAGAATTTTATGTTGGCAATTAGCCTCGTTCCCAGGCCCGAGAGAGGGGGCCTGGGAATGAGGCTAGTTGGCAATAAATACATGCAATATCAGATTTCACTAATACCGGGGGTACTTCCTGAAATGTAAAGATAGACATAAATTACCCATTTCACAGTGGTACTGACGCTCATATTCTTGCTGTAAATATATATTATACGGAAACACCCGGTTTTTGGAACTTAATGCCCTGCACTGGTGACAAGCTGTTTAGTGAACTTAACTAACAGCACTGGCACAGTTTTATAAGCAGTTTTGCCAGGAAATACTTGTTCATACCAGGGGTTAATAATTGACCCCTGGTATGACAAGTATTTCCAGGCAAAGCTGCTTATAACGTCAATTCCATACCTTTCGAGTAATGTACATGGATAGACTCTGCAAAGGAATACTTAAGGTGCATGTCGGATGCTGAATCAACTGAGCAGTAACTATACGGCTCCTATTTTGGGAATCAAAATTGCCTTTTCAATGTGTTGGCATGGCTTCAGATGACTTAGCTTGCATGGTCCACAATGGTTACAAGCCATCTAATTACCTCTTGAGATGGCTGACCAGGAAATTTACTATTATCTGGCAGTGCTCATGTAGCAAGGCGAGGAAAGGAGTGCATGGTACATGCTTATATATAGTCAGTCCTATTATTTATATGAGCAACAACAGTAAAGTGTAACCATGTGTAGTGGTATTATACCGCTAGTACACATGGTTACACTTTACTATAGCCTGGAGGCAGTTTTGACAAGAGCCTTAACAGAACAAGCAGCTGCAAGCTTGCCATCTACTTTTGGTTTATAGCGTCCAAAATATATTAGGACAAACACAAAGAATGCCAAATATCATCTTGGCAGAGATTTTGATTTAATTAGGCAGTCAGTGATGAAAACCATGAGCAGTCTTGTGGTCTAATTGCATAACGTAAACAAAGTGCAACATACCGTGAGCTCATGTCACGTGGTAAACTACTTGGGAAACATGCTCTTGCATAGGTTTAAATAAGGCACATCAGGTTCATGCCTACAATTTCTATGAAGGGTTAAGATTGGGCAGGCAGTTATCTCCTGAAGTGTCTCCCTAAACACCTGGTGTTAGATGAGACTGTTGTAATTTTGACGGAAAGCTGGTACGCCGGCCTTCATGTGGTGCAGCAACAGTCACCCATGCAGTTGGGTCCGCAATCAGGTCCTATAGTGGTAGCAGGAAGCCATGCACTGCTAAACTGAAATTGGATGGGTTATCATGTTTTGTCTATAACGTTATGGTGAGTTGGGAAACTGTTTGCATTCCATTGCATTCTGGTTTATTTTCTGTGAGTAAAGAGTTCTGTGGATATATATACTGTCTACAGTATTCTTTGTTGCTCATTGCATGCGTGCAGGCTTCTGTTTCTAGAAATACCTGCGTGTGAGTAGCTGAAGGGTTCTGTTTCTGTGTTGGGAGGATGTATCTCTTTGCTATGGTCATATGCTACGTATAGACATACACAGTCCTTTCAGAGAAACAACATTATGCGCTCACTGGCATACACACTCAGATATATGCAAACACATCGCAGACACACAAGCATAACACACATGCACAATTATAGTAAACATCATGACTTGTAGCTATCTCATATTGACTCCATTTTCTGCACTGGGTGCTGGTGATCGTACTTGAATACTGCCAATACAGCCAAGCCCTGTTAGCTACACTCAGTCTGATGATCCCAACACACACAATTTTATTTCTCTATACTATCTTAGTAGCTACTACACAATAATATATCTGAGTTTGTTTATCTAATTATAGCAGTCTGGAAGGTAGCTATAGCTAGCTAACTAGCTTCGTTCCAGTGGGAATGGGGTATTCAGCTATAATAAATATGCATTAGGCATGCAGATATGTCCTCATACACTCATGAACGTATACGTAATATTGATAGCGGTATTGATATATTGAACCACAAATGGCTAACGTGGCTCAAGTTTAGTGTAACACCAGAAAGACATATGCACTTGGTGTACGCATGCGCAATCTTCATGCAGCAGAGGGCCGCCCGCGGTCTGAGCAGGTGCATTGACGTGGCGTTGATTATGTATCAGTGTGGTGACTTGGAGCTTCAGCCTCGTTTAACTTTTTGTTCTCATGCGTGAAGTGTGTATAAGAAACAGCCTCATTTAAAAGCTTGAAGGCTAAGTCTTGCCTGTCGGGGAGCTACACATCAAATGGAGAAAACACTCAGTCGGCTTCTATCGGGGATTTCAGAGCAGGAAGACTCGGTGAAAGTGCAGAAGAAGACCTTCACCAACTGGGCTAACGAAACGCTCAAGAAGCAGGAGGGAGTCAGGCTCACCGACCTTGAGACTGATCTTGAAGATGGGGTGATTCTTATCAAGTTGTTGGAGATGCTGGCCCCAGGAAAGAAGATGCCAGGCAGGTCGGTTCACACTGCATGCAAATGTGCAAATGACTCATTGACGATTTTGCTAGTGTATTATGTAGCTATAGCTGATAGTTTGACCTGATAAGATACACTCTTGGTACAAACAAAATGTGTCCTGTGATTTGCATTCAGAGTCATCATACTATTGGGTGGAACTGGCCAACAAATAACAGTGCAATTGCAAGGTCATCCGTGAAGCTCAATTCTCTTACCGAATTTCAGATAGCATCATGTGTACTCGCCTTTTAAAAACGAAGTGGATATTGGTCCGGCAGGAAGTAGGGCAATGGGTTAGGGTATATTAGGGCCAGGGCCGGTTCTAGATGCGCGCGTTTCCGGTATCTATACTTCCTGCTGGACCAATATCCACGTCGTTTACAAAAAATGTATGCCACCCGTATATGGCTTGTGAAGCTGACCCCCCCCCCCCCCCCCCCCCCCCCCCCCCCCCACCACCACCACCACCACCACCCCTGGGTGAAGCCTGTTCACTGCTAGGTTTTCACCTCCCTTACCTTGCCTCATTCTCCTTATTGTCCTGCCTGGGCTATGGGTTCAAGAAACATTAGATATGCCGATTAGTTCCTGCACTCTCCTTGAATCTTTGCACTAGCAGAAAGGGTGAGATAGGATGGCAGATGGGTGACAGCACATGGCTGCCTACAGCGTTCTCCTCACTTTGTAGGCCTCCTGCAGATGGGTGACAGCACATGGCTGCCTACAGCGTTCTCCTCACCTTGTAGGCCTCTGGAGGCATTGGTTTTCCCGACCCTGAGCTATTGGTTACATAGTTGCTGGCACGTGGCCATCATTAACTAGTGCTGACAGTGGCTTTCCGAATGTGTGTGGGCAGTTTGAGGCTGGACACGAACCTTAGTTACTGAACAACTTTAAAGGAATGCGTTCATAGCTAATGGCTCTTGTATGGTTAATGGGTGGAAAACAAGTGCAAGACCTTCTTAGACTTCATGTTTGATGCTAAGAATACAGGATTATACCTCATGCAGATAGTGCATTAGTTAGCATCAAACATGAAGTCTAAGAAGGTTTTGCACCAAACTATAGTTATCAAGTTACGTCTATCTTATAGGCTACAAGCTATTTTTGCAATGCACTTATGATATGTAGACTTGGCTTCTATTTGCCGTAATCAGCAAGTGATAAAAATATTCAGAATGCTCCAAACCAGATGCAGGAGCATTCTGTAGACATGTATGCACTCTTGCAGCTGTTCATGGTACATGTATAATATTTTGTTACTATGAACTTTGTTATAATGCTTCTTGTGCAGGTATTATGGCCGGCCAACCATCGCCATCCAGAAGGCGCAGAACCTGATGATCGCCTTCAGATTCATAACTGATGTAGAGAAGATCCCACTTGACAACATTGGTGAGCTGTTGTGATGGCTGTTGCCTATTGTCTGCTCCTACTTACCATGGGACTTATTTACTATGTCAACTCTTGCTGTCTGTGCTGATCCAAGCTGTATTCATAGAAAATTAGCTATATTATATACTAGCAAACCAGGAGCTTATGAGCACGTCATGTGAAATTGCATGTGTTAAGGAGTAGCTTATGTCGAATAGCCCTCCAATTTGAATACATGGCTGATGCCTCTGCTGTCAGAAACTACTTTCATAAATGTGAGCCCACATGGGCTTCTCAACGAAGTAGGTGTGATGTAGCACTTGCCATATTTGGTATGGGAGCTAATTTGATCGTATGCAAATTGAACATTCCTTTGTAGCACTGATAGCTCCTGTCACTGCAGAACGGACTTATGACAAAACGATGTCACGTGCTTATCTTATGCATGGTGAATACAGAATATTCGACGTTCAATCTCCTGAATAAATGGTCAAGAGTTTGACATGTATTTGCAGTGTACAGTACTGAGTGACACTCTTGACTCAGCATATATTTGAGGGCAAGGTTGCAAAGTGTGAGTAGTCCCTCTCCCTGATATCATCGACTGAATAAATATCTTGTGAGACAACGGGTGGGATTAATTTGAGTCTTATACATTTGTCTGCAGTCAACTTGAACCATTTGGAGTGAGGTATGGACACAGAAAAGAAGCACAACTATATAAATTTTACAGTTCAGCTTCTTTTCTGTGCGTATGGATACCTTGTGCCAACCGGTTAAGGTCAACCAACATGCAACTCACAATTATTAATAATGAGGAGCGTGTTGGTTACAGTACAACAATGTCACTCTTTGTGCATGCAGGACCATCTGATATCCTTGAAAACAAGAGACTCACTCTTGGCGTCATTTGGGCTCTAATTCTGCGGTACCACATTGGCTCTGCACAATCTACAACACAAGCTGGTAAGAAGGACCAAATACAGAACCTCGAGAAACTCAAGAAGCTCCTCCTTCTGTGGCTCAATGCGGTTCTTCCTGGACAATGCATCACCAACTTCACAACCGACTGGAACAACGGTATCAATCTCTCTGCCCTTGTTGACTTTTGTAAACCTGGTCTGATTCCAAATTACGCCATTCTTGACCCAAGCAATGGTCTTCACAACCTCGAAAATGCAATGAGCCTTGCTGAAAAATACCTCAGTGTCCCACAGGTGATGCATCTGGAAGACCTTGCTGCTAGGAAGCCTGATGAGCACTCAGTAATCACCTATCTTACATACTTCTGTGGCCCAGACTCCCCCGGACAGGTGTCCCTACTGTTGTGGATTCAGAAGCAAATTCCAAGCCAGAAGGTGAGCAATTTCACCACAGACTGGACAAGTGGCCGAGCCCTCGGAGCATTGGTCAATGCCTTTGCTGATGGTGGCTTTCCAGGCTACAAACAGATGAGCACTGAACCATCCTGTGAAAGCTGTCAAAAGAGCATTGATGCTGCAGAACAGCTCCTGGGAGTAAAGAAAACGATCAGTCCTGAAGAATTCGCCGATCCTTATCTTGATCAGCTTGTGAGGGTTGGCTACCTGGCACAATTCTGCCACACCAAGATTGAGAATGCTCTTCTTCCAGCCACTGCTGATAAGGTAGAAGTCAGCTATCTCCAGGTCCCCAGGGAGATTGGAGCAGGCAGGTTTGTTTGGCTTGAACTTGACTGCTCATGTGCCGGATATGGTGTGGTTAGAGCTGAAGCAAGCGGTAGTCTGACAGGAAGCATTCACGTGGATGTCATAGAGACCAGTCATGCCATGTACCGAGTTACATTTCAGCCGGGAAAGATTGATGTCTACACCCTTGCTGTACTCTTTGGTGACGATCATGTAATGGGGTCCCCGTTCACCATCAATCTTCATCCATCTGATCCAGGCCAAGTTTGTCACTTGAGCACCTTCATCCCAGAAGAAGCAAACCAAGACATCGCTCTTGTTTTCGATATCTCAAAGGCTGGGAGGGGTGAGATCATTGCTGAAGCCAGTGGTGAATTAGGTGGAGCCATTCCCATCACTATTGAGCCTCAGCAAAATGGCAATTACACAGTGTCATTCAAGCCCCCGCAGCCTGACATGTACAAAGTGGACGTCAAGTGGGGTACGTTCAGCACCCACGCAGCAGGAGTATCTGTTGGTCCTGTCCCAGTAATGGTGGAACAACAACTGGCCTGTGCCTACACAGTATCCTTCAAGCCTCCACACCCCGATAGCTATGAAGTGAACATCAACTGGGGTGGGGAACCTATTCCTGGTTCGCCATTCACTATCAACTTGCTGCCCTCAGCAAAGCCAGACAAAGTTGAATGCGCCGACCCAATCTACACCGTTCCAGGTGAACTTGCTGAACTGCTAGTTGACACCAGCAATGCTGGTTCAGGTACGCTCACTGCTCAATGCAGTGGAAAAGAGGGTAGAGATGTGGCAGTTAACGTCAATAGCATGAGCATTGCCCACAGAACGTACCAAGTATCTTTCACTCCACCTAGAGAAGACATTTACAGTCTCTCGATCTTCTTTGAAGGCACTCATATTAAAGGTTCCCCTTTCACTATTGATATGAGTCCTGGCACTTTGCGACTTACTGGAGTCATCGAAAACCAAGTGCCTGATGCAACCAAGTGCATAATAATAGCCCAGGAGAACATCCCAGCATCTACACTTGTGGGTGAGCTGCTTACATTCAAAGTTGATGGAAGTGCAGCTGGACCTGGAAACCTGGACATCTCAGCTGATCCTTCAGACTACCAAAGACCTTCCAAAGTGGAAGTAAGACACTTTGATCATAAAGAGGGTATCTATGAAGTCAACTACTCTCCAGCTGCACCTGGACTACACAAACTGCACTTGAAGTGGGCAAATGAAGCTATACCCAGCTCTCCTATCAGCTTGCAAGTCATCAAGCCTAAAATCTTTGAAGAAGGGAAACCAGTTGCTATGGATATCAATGCCGATTGCAAACCGACTGACATAGGCTCACATGCAATCCATGAAAACACAGGCACTCAATACAAGGTGAAGACCACCAGGGTGGAGAAGGGGAAGTTCAAGCTATCCTTCCTGCCGAAGGAGGCTGGAATCTACAGTGTTCACGTTCAGATCAAACGAAACAATATCTCTGGTAGCCCATTCCGCATCAAGTATGGCTCTCTGTCCAAGCCTGAGAACTGTGTTGTATATGGACTGAGTGACACAACAGACGTAGGAAAACCTGCCACCTTTACAATTGATGCCCAAAAAGCGGGAAGTGGTGAACTCAATATCAAAGCATTTGGACCTGGAAAACCGGAGCTCTCGGTCATTGACAACAACGATGGAACCTTCTCAGCCACGTACATACCCAATGCACCTGGAGATCACCATTTTGACATCACATGGGGTGGAGAAACCATTCCGTGCAGCCCTTTATATGTGTCGGTTATAGAGCCACTGCTCAAGACAGACGACAGTGAGGACCTCTTCAACATTCTTCAAGAGAAAGCGGACCAACCAGCTGAAATTGTGATTCCTGAGATTCAGGAAGAGAGTGCATTCACATACACACTGCCAGAAATACGTATTCCCAAGCAAGGGGAAATAACCATCGTTGTTGGGACACCTCTAAGGCTCACAGTGGAACCTCAAAGTGAGCGACAGAGTACAGGAGAGCTTATCGCTGTGGCAACCGGTGAGAAAACAGGGAAAGCTGACACAAAAATCTCCCCAAAACCTGATGGAACGTTTGAAGTCTATTTCAACCCTTACAAACCAGATTGCTACACACTCAATGTGAAATTCCATGACAGACACATACCCAAGAGTCCGTTCATTGCCAACTACATTCCAGCACCTGTCCCTGAGGTAATGGAAGCTGTTGCTACTCAAGAGGTTGAATCGATTCCACAAGACACATCTGAAGAGGAACAAAAGCTGTTCACTTTGGAGGCAGAAGCTGAGTCGACTGAAGTGCAACAGGCAAAGAATGAACTAACAAATTACGTTGGGCGGTCTACAATGATCAGGGTGAGACCTGAGACAGAGCAGCAACAGAAGGGCGAAGTTGTGGCCATTGCTACTGGCAGCAGAACAGGCCTAAATGTAGTCACGGTCACAAAGTTGCCAGATGACACATTTGAAGTCGATTTCAATCCTTCTGAGCCAGACCGCTACACTCTTGATGTGAAGCTGAACAACAAACCAATCCCAAGAAGCCCGATCATTATTGAATACATCATGCCTCGTTCTTATCCTAACATGTGTAAGATAATTGGGCTTGAGGACCTCCCAAGAGTTCTGATGATCAACAAAGAAGTCCATCTCGTTATTGATACACAACAGGCTGGCCCTGGAGAACTTGAAGTCAAGGCTGAGGGACCTTCTCCGTTAGAGCTGAAGGTGGCACAAAGAGAGGGTCAGAAGGGAATATCTGATGTCACTTGTGTCCCTCCAGCTGCTGGTCACTACAGCCTCAACTTCCTGTGGGATGGGAGAGCCATACCTTGTTCCCCAGTGAAGCTGGTTGTCATCGATGCGGGTGCAATTGCAACCACTGCATATGGTAGGCTTGCTGCTGTTGATATTGACGTGGACTGCAAGCCAGCTGAACTGAGAGCCTATGCATTGCATGAAGACAGCACGACACAGCTCAGAGTAAAAATAATCCACGGACGGAAAGGAAAGTACAGATTGACCTTCCAGCCCAAAGAACCAGGTCTCTATTGCATCTATGCCTTCATCAAGGAAAGCGAAATCTCTGTCAGTCCAATTGTTATCAGATATGCCAAGCCTCCCAAACCTGAAGCATGCAAAGTCATTGGACTCACCAAGACAGCATATGCTGGAGAAGCAGTCATCTTCACAGTTGATGTTACAGAAGCAGGTGGTGGAGAACTCCGAATACGAGCCCTGGGGCCTGGAGGGAAAGAGAAAGGCACTCTGAGTGTAGGTGAGAGGAAGGATGACACTTACCCAGTGGAGTACGTTCCAACTGCTCCTGGCAAGCACCAGTTCCAGATCAGTTGGGCAGGTAAGGCCATACCAGGTAGCCCGTACACTCTCTCTGTGAGAGACCACACAAAGGAAGAGCTTATCAGCTCGTTGTTTTTGGTGGACCGACTGGGAAGCATGGTTCCAGCTAACCTACCTGAGGAAGGACAGAGGGTAGAAGTCCACACGACCACTGACAACAGCCTCCTACTGAGAGTAAAGGTCCAGACTTCAGAGCAGAAGAAGGGAGTCCTCACAGTTTCAGCCATTGGAAAAGAAGTTGGACTTACTGGAACCAAGGTTACAAAGAGATCAGCAGATACATTTGAAGCGGTGTTCACTCCACCAAAACCTGATCACTACACACTCAAGGCCAGCCTCAATGGAGAAGTGGTGCCACTCACTCCAATCACTGTGCTCTATTCAGCTGCTCCTCCTGACCCCTCCAAGTGCCAGATCCTTGGGCTAGAAAACGTCCCACCGCTGCTGCAAGTTAAGACAGCAATTTCATTCCAAGTAGACACTAGACTTGCTGGTGAGGGTAAGCTCAAAGTGACGGTTAGTGGACCCTTAGCAAGAGAAGCTCCCAAGCTAACTGTGAAGGCAAATGCAAAAGAGGCTCTCATTTTTGACATTTGCTATCTCCCAACTGCTGCTGGTTTGCACACACTGACAGTTACCTGGTCAGGTGAGCCAATACCAGGTTCTCCTCTGAGTTTTGATGTAAGTCCTGTGCAGACCTACCCTTATGGGAAGCCCATGAGCATAGAGATTAGTGCTGAATACAGGACAGGTGAATTAGAATCATACGCCATTCATCAAGAACACGGTACCCGCCACAAGGTAAAGATCAGCAAAGTTCAGAAGGGAGGTCTGAGATTTGCTGTACAACCAAAAGAGCCGGGTCTCTATGGAATACACATTCTCGTACATCGAGAGGAGGTCCCTGGCAGCCCTTTCTTTGTGCGATATGATTTGCCACCGAAACCTGAGGCAGTCATAGTGCGTGGACTGAGGGGGGAAGGATATATCAGTGAGCTGGTCAGCTTTGTGGTGGATGCTACCAGTGCAGGTAGTGGTGAGCTGAACGTTAAAGTCAAGGGACCTAAGAAGGGAGAGAAATCTCAGGTCACAATCAAAGACAACAAAAATGGTACCTACTCTATTGAATACACCCCAAGCACTCCTGGTGATCACCATTTTGACGTCACATGGAGTGGGACGCACATACCAGGAAGTCCATTCCATTTCACTGTCACAGAACCAGCAGCTGTTGTACCATCTGAAGAATATGCCCTAAACCTCTCACTTCCGGAACTGCTACCTGAAGAATTCACAGTAAGATTCGGAAGGCCTGTGAACTTCACAATTCCCACTGAAGAGTCAGGGGCCAAACTCACAGCTACTGCTTCTGGTTCCAAGTCTGGTGAGGTCACTGTCAATCTGTCCCAGAACATGGATGGGACTTGTACTGTCCACTTCCGTCCTGAACAGCCTGACCGCTACACTATAAACGTCAAACTGAATGATGAACATATACCCAAGAGTCCGTTCATTGTGAACTATGTCAGGGCACCTCCAGATCCTACTAAATGCAAGGTGTATGGAAGGGAGAAAATTCCAGATCCTGTGATGGCCAAACAGAAGATTAAGTTCATTGTGGACACAAGGCAAGCAGGCCATGGGTCACTCGATGTGAGAGCAGATGCTCCCATGATCGATCAACACCCACCTGTGCTAGCCGCAACCCCGAGGAAGGAAGGTCCTCGTCTTGTTGAAATTACCTACACACCAACTGCAGCAGGGATTCACACCCTCCATTTCCTGTGGGCTGACAGAGAGATTCCAGGCTCACCCATCAGCTTCTCAGTGGTAGACCCAAACCAAGTGATACTGACTCCACCACACATGACCGAATTGAATGCCCCAGTGTATTACCTGGCAAACACAACCTTTGCTGGCTCAAGCATCCTGACAGCAACGTGCTCAGGTTCAAAGTCTGGTGATATACCAGTTCAAATCAAGAAGCAAAGGGAATCTGAATACAAGATAGCTTTCACTCCACTTAAACCTGACACATACAACCTCTCCATCAAATGGGCAGGAAGAGAAATCCTCAATTCTCCATTCACACTCAAGTTGCTCCCAGCGATACCTGCTGAGCAAGTTGTGGTCACTGAACCACTCCTTCCAGAACCAGGCCTCCCAGCATTTGTTCTCATTGACACTGGCACTGCAGGAAAAGGAAAACTCACTGCAAACTGCATTGGAGAAAAGTGTGGCAGAGTTCCCACGGAATTGATAAGCACAGGAGAAGACAAACACAAGATTACCTTCACCCCACAAGCTCCAGATCTCTACAAACTTCAAGTGTTTTATGATGATACTCAAGTGAAGGGGTCACCTTTTGAGTTTGATTTACGAAAGCCCAAAACAATGGAATTTTCTGGGATTGTCCGAGAAGATGTTCCAGCAGGTTTGGGAGGCTCCTTTGATGCGCCAGCTCTCACCTTGACTGCAGAGGGACAGAGAAAGGGAGTGAGAGAGTTAAAGAAGACACCACCAGAGAAACCCACCAACTGAAGGGGCAACTGAAGATGGTATTGCCAAGTCATCATGCAACATAAATGATTAACCTCCTACAACTGATATTTCTAGAGCATAATTATTATTGATGTAAGTATAACCAGACATGCATATGCTAGAATCACGAGAAGTGATTGTTACAACTTTTAATTATTGTGAACAGCTTTACACTTTGATCACCAGCTAGAATTATCAATTGCTTCTGTAGTGATGCAAGATTGCCAGTTGAATTTAGACTATAGTGGTGAGTTTGTGCTTGTACATGGGATCCAGTGATTCCAGTCTAGCCTTGTACCCGGCGCGGAGGGGTACGAGGCTAATTAATTCCAGTCATGCATGCTCACAGAGGACAATTAATCTATCCTTGGTTGGTCGATACTATAATTCATGCATCTGCTAATTTGGATTCATATTCAGAGGCCGCATAATTATTATGCATGCAAACAGCAACTGGCCCATATAGTTGCAGAATATATACAGTAAAGATAGCGATAAAATTGGCAATGGTAAGCAACATATGAAGAAATGTGGGTTGTTTGTGGTTGAATAACAGGAGCAGTGACTTGTTCAGACAAACAACAACTACATAATCACAGCAGGGACCATGTTTGCAAATAGGTATATACAACATGGATATGAAATGACCTCAATTATTGACATCAGTTTCACAACAGCTTTGTCATGTATAAAATATATACACGAGTTGTGGTTACTTCACCCAATACTTAATGCGTGATCTGTATGGCTGACTACTGAATAATATATGCAGGTGAATCACTGCTGTGTTCAGTCATACAATAATGATTATCCTGTTATCGAAGTTTATGTCTGCGGTCGGCTGTATGTTCCTCTAGCTGGTCCTGTATGTTTCTCTGGAGGGAGTTGATGGGGGTGTTCATCGACGGCCAGTTCAGAATGTTCCTCTGGTATTGGGTTTTCCACACAAGTTGGAAGCACTAGGAGAGGAGGAAGAATTATTTTAAGCAACCATTAACTCATTACCTACTACTGCAAACAGCTTAAAGAAGCAGAAGAACATGTACAAAGTACTAACGCCTAATATTAAACCCCCTATATAAATTCTTATGGGCTTATGGGTATCCTCCGGGCTCAATTGGCTGCTACAGGGTGCGATGGGTTTTAAAATACACCTATGTATGCATACTCATCACTCACTATTTTGAGGAGGAACATCCACATTCAGCTCATCTTGAGGCGATGCAGGCCCAGCAAGAGGTTTTGAAGAGGCCACTGGAGAAAGACGGTTGCATGATGGATAAAGGTGGAAGACAAGTCTAATTACGGCAGAGGTCACACTAACACTTTTTGTGTGATCCTATGCTGAAGTTTATATATAGAAGGCATCCAGCATTCATCTAAGAGGTATGTGAATATAGAAATGCCAGCAGATGTAATTATAGGTAGGGCCATTCTGGTTTCAAGACCATCATCAAAGAACCAGCATGTCATACACACTAGCCGAGTTCCAAGCATTCACTCCAGCCATGATTAATTCTTTTGCTATAGGCATCTTAGCTTGATCCCTAGGCTCTTCCGTGAGGAGACACTGTCATGTACAATGTTCCCTCACTAATTATTAACTACCCAGTAACCCTGTTTAACCACCCCACTACAGTAACAACTGTTTTTTAAGAAGCAAGATTCTGAAGAAGAATAACCGATGTCTGCATGTAATTTCGACTTGCAAACAGCAGCTCTCTGCCGAATTGGGTCTCTTGATGGAAACTCAAGTGTCTTTGTTTCTTTCTCACTTCCAACAGACTAATTTACCATAGTGTTATTACGAGGGGCAACCGCACTCCTGGTAGCCGCGGTTAAACGGTAGCACAAGCTAAGTGTGACAGTTCGTTCCAATTATCACACATGATGTGAGTACCATGATAGCTATATATAGGGAAGATCAGAAATTGTGCTCTCAAGTGCATTGCAACCCCGCGGCCCGGTTACGACTCGCCTTAGTGCTAGAGCAAGCTAAGTATCGCAATTCGTTCCAATTAACACACATGCCACGTGGCAACCACGCTCAGTCGATCGCGAGCAATGGCAACCAAAAGGAAGACAAGACATTATTACAGCACTCACAACTTAGCCAGCACGGTGAGTTTCGGTATATAAGCGTCAGTGAACGACAGCGATCACGGCCGTGTGGTAAGAATCTTCGTGTGCCTTTCCTAAGAACGGTACTGCCACCGGAAGTCGAAGAGAGCGCTCGAGCAATGGCGACCAACGGCGAGACAAAAGCGCATCTCCACCACTAAGGTGAGTTTCAGCACCAACTTTTATCATTCAGGTCAGTGCATGATAGCGATCACGGCGCCGCGGTGTAGTCAGAATCTCTGTAGGCTGGGCCTAAGTACTCAAACATTATATTTATTTACGCGGCACAATTTTTCCCCTACCAGGAGTGTAACTTGTGCCTCTTGTTGGCATGTTCACAGATAATAATCTTCTATTCATCATCATAAGCGTGATCAAGTTAGCAATTTTGGAATAGAACTACCAGTAGTTATACTCCCGAGATTATGGTATGGCTGCCTGTAAGGTACGAAGGTACGAAAGAAAGGTACGTAAACACAGTCATACCTGCATGCCCGGATAATGCAGCAGGATCACGTTGTGGAGAAACCTGTGGACCCATCTTCTCACTTTCTCCGCCATGACCATGAAAGGGTGAGAGGTCAGAAATCATCTCACCACTCTGATTCTTATTTGGGTTGCCTATGGAAAGGTATAAAGTTAGACTGACCAAACAAATCAGGATATCATTTGGGGGAGGGGGAAGGTGTAGCCTCGTACCCAGGCCTTCAAATCGCGGGGGGAAGGCCTGGTATACACTGTTTGCGCATGCGTTTAATTTAAGTGTGAATATTACGTCAATTTAAATTGTGACGTTTGTGAATGGGTTGGGCTTAACCGATGACGTTTGCGTAAACACACCCGCATATGCGTGCATGAGAGCGATCAAAGGGCTCACAACAAGCACACCACAGCTCTTTCCACTGTCTACAAGTCCCTTCTTGTAGCTAGTCCATGAGGAAAGGGAGCGCTTGGTAGCACAGGCTCTTGCCATAGAAAATAATAGGTAGCTAGCCACACGAACACGTCGTTGCCTTCATACACAGCTCTCATGGAGGAGCGCTGCTCTTCTTTCACAGTCATCCGTATCATTTTCAGCCTTTGCAAAGCATAGGAAAGAGCCTCAGAGAAACTACTACCACCGGAACTTTTGCACGCCATTATTGCTACTCGTCGTTCGTTGCGGTTCTTCTAGGAATGTAAATGTAGACGTCATTTGACGTCATCGTTTCACAGAAGAATACCGAGATATCCTATTTTCCAAGATTTTGGGGGAAATTAAACGCATGCGCAAACAGTGTATACCAGGCCTTCCCCCCGCGATTGAAGGCTTGGGTACGAGGCTAGGGGAAGGTGGTACCACCCCTTAAAAAACAACTATAATGTATGCAAGACAAATCATGCCTCCTCCCTTACTAGTTTGCCACGAATGTTAAGATTTGTCCCCACTTAACGAGTTTCTAAATGAAACACTGAAAATTAACATGGCGTAGCCTGGCATGGGTTCTGTAGGACAAGGTCCATGCAACACTGCAGTTCTGGATTGCTGTGCTTTGATGGCATACAGGTTGCTAAGGAGAATATAATTATCTCCTATTAGTTACAACATCATGAACCAGGTGCCATCTCAGGGGCTGTCACTCAGAATGTACCTTTAAACATGACACACGTTACTATAACTATTAGCCTGAGGCATTTCACTAGAGTGCTCGTGCTGACAAATTTACAATCCAATTCGACGAATTCATGGGTTTACCTATCCTACACTGTTTAATGGTTAAGGAGGAAAGAGAAGGTTTGGTGAAGTATACCTTCTATAGTCCGTCCCAAGGACTGGCCAACTGGAGTCCGCACTGGTATACGCACCCGACTCACCACCTCTGATGAACCCATTGAAGCAACTATTAACAATTAGAAGAGGAATATTTTAATGCACTACATGTATCCGTAGATCCATACTCACAGCATGCTATAGATGAGTCAAAGAACAGATGTTTTGATAACTATGATGACATTATTTTGATAACTAAGTGTCCGCTCTGAATGCTTGATAAACTTGATTATTTACATACTCTGGGTCTCCATGACAGCATTGTTGATAAACGATGTCTCTTCAGTAGTGCTGTTGATGAATGATGTCTCTTCAGTAGTGCTGTTGATGAATGATGTCTCTTCAGTAGTGCTGTTGATGAATGATGTCTCTTCAGTAGTGCTGTTGATGAATGATGTCTCTTCAGTAGTGCTGTTGATGAATGATGTCTCTTCAGTAGTGCTGTTGATGAATGATGTCTCTTCAGTAGTGCTGTTGATGAATGATGTAGTTGGATCTGCGGAACAAGTGCACCATTACATACAGAGTTGAACTAATAGCCTAAGTTTAATTCTTCCATAATTATACCTTGTCCAGGGAACCGATACATGACACCGCTATGGAAAGATGACTGCAATACCTGAGCTGAAGGTGCATGTAGGACAAAATGGTATAATAATTATACTGTATACAAACTTCCAATGCACACATAATCAGATATTCACCCCCCCCCCCCCCCCCCCCCCCCCCCCCCCCCCCCCCCCCACACACACACACACACACACACACACACATACACACATACACACACACAACAATTGATATGAACAGCTTCGATTGCTTGTTTCGTCTGCTGCACTGTCAATATGAATCCGGCCCCTATCACAGTTCTCTGGCCCAAGGTCTCACCTCCACCTTGGTGTTTGTGTTATAGTGTGCCCTATGACAGGTCAGAGGTCTCGTGAGCTCTCGCGAGCTCTCACCTCCCCACTGCATCTGCACGAGTCTGGTGTAGCTCATTACTCTGATGTATGCATGGACAGCCCAGGTCGACGTCTAAAGGTTGCAGTATCACGTGTCAGACTAAGTCCACTGAACGCCATACACACATACGCACACACACACAGTAAGAGAGCTTCATTCACACATGTACATACCATTCAGGTCAGGACTATCCTCTTGGGCCTTTTCTGCTGTCCTTGGCTGTAGTGGATGCCCGACACAAGGCTCAGAAGTAGGAGATCTGACTGCTGGAGGAGTTGGAGAATCTAGATATGCCAAGAGATGAATTTGTACATGTATAACTGGTGGACAAATCAATGTTGCAAATTCTATCCTCAGACATAGTATTGAAATTCTGTTTGTTGATCTGTAGTTAGAGAAGAATTGACATAGTCTTATACATGCATTCATAGGCCATGTCGATATACATGCAGATGCAGACACATACACATTGACACACGCGCACATGTACACTCACACACATGCACACTGACACATATGCACACACCCACCAACACACGTGCACACTCACACACATGCACACACACACAGACAACACAAACTGACAACACAAACTTGCACACATTCACATGCACACTGACACACAAGCACGCACACACTGACACACGATACACAAAAAGCTACTAGGCAGCTACACACATATATACACACACCATTCAGAACAGGAGCTTCACCACGTTGCTCCTTATCTCGGGCCTCCAAAATCTCCTCCAACTGTTTTACTGGAGTGGAATACTTCTGGGAAGAAGCTGGAGGTGACTCGGGTAGAGGAGTCTCAGTCACAGGAGGAGGCGAAGGAGGAGAAGGAATGTCTATAGTGTGATGACAGTTTCAAAGTGTATGCACTCATACACAGGCAAACACATCATATACCTAGCTACACGATGGATGTTAAACATGTAGATGATGGCATGCTAAGTTACTGGGTGCGTGCACGCACATAAACATACATACACACCATTCTGGGCAGCGTCACAAAGTTCCTCCGATCGAGAATGCTTCTCTGGTGGTAGATTTTCCTCTGGTAGTGGTAGCGCTGGATCTGGCGCTGAAGGATGTTCGTTTGGTACTGGAAGTTTTTCTAGTGAAGGATGTTCTTCTTGTGTTGGATGTTTCTCTAGTGCACGGGGATCTTCCTCATCTGTTGGATGTTCCTCCGATGCTGAAGGATGTTTCTCTGGTAGCTCTAGCACCAAAGGATGTTGTGGATGGTCCTCCGGTATTAGAGGGCGTTCCCCTTGATGTTTCTCTGATGTTGGAGAATTGTCCATTTGTGCTGCATGGGGAGTGGAGGCACTGGGAGAGTAAGGGTGATTTCCAGACAGTAGGGGACTTCCGTACAAAGTCCTGGCCTTTGCTCTCCAACAGCAGTTTTGTTAAACAACAGTGCAGAGTCTGAAAGTACTAATGTGGAGGAGGAATTGCTAAAGGAGCGAATGCAGGGGCCACAAAATGCTGTATCCGGAAATACCCCACCCCCATCCTTAGGAGGAATTAAGAACAAGATGTTGCAACTTGACTGATTTATACGTACGTCCACACACTTACGCATACCCACTTATTATTTTGGGGAGGAACATACAGTACGTGTCTATAAAATTGATGCCAAACTTCGGAAAGCCTTTCCAAAATGTGTTTGCGGCGCATCTCCGCCACAAAGCGGAAGGTTTCTTCCGAGAATTGGAAAGTTTTTTCCAAAGAAGCGGAAGGCTTCTCTCCGAAGAAGCGGAAGGCTTCTCTCCGAAGAAGCGGAAGGCTTCTCTCCGAAGAAGCAGAAGGCTCTTCCATAGATGTGGAATGCTTCTAGCGTGGTGTCACACCCACTACCATAGCAGTGTGGTTATGAAGGTTAAGCTGTTTCCTCCTTGGTACAAAGTTCATGTCACGTTACATACTGCTATTATAAACATCCTAGCTTGTCCAAACCCAGCCATGTTCACATGTCTCAGGCTGGCAGCACCAACTAAGAATCCATGCCTAGGATGAGCAGTCTGGGTATGGAAGCATTGTATATCACATGTGCACCGGCCACTGGCCCGACTCTTGAATTCCTGAACTTTGCTGTTACCTGTTACATGCCAAGTGGCTCTACCTATCTTTGAGTAACTTACCCGTATTGTGTAGTGAATCCTGGAGGAGTGGAACAGAAGCTTCCAAAAGATTTGCCTCCTGTGGAAATGAACATAATCAGATCTCAGGGCTAAGAACTCTGCTTGAGGTTAACATGGTAACTTGTCATAGATCAAATTAGTGTTAATTGCATACTATAGACAGAAATACGAATTCATGCATGAAAATGTTCTCCCACAAAAACAAAAACCAACTAGATTCTACATGGCACATTGAATTATTGAAGAAAGTTAAATAGCCTATGGTGCTTTTCCTCCCACTTGTAAAATGTATGGCAGCAACTTAACGAGGGGCAACCGCACTCCTGGTAGCCGCGGTTAAACGGTAGCACAAGCTAAGTGTGACAGTTTGTTCCAATTATCACACATCCCGTGAGTACCATGATAGCTATATATAGGGATGATCAGAAATTATTTAGAGTGCTCTCGAGTACCAATTCATAAAGCACGTGTAGCCGCATTGCACCCCGGTACCGGTTGCGACTTGCCGTAGCGCAAGCTCAATATGTTCCAATTAACGCACATGCCATGTGGCACCGACACTCAGTCGATCGCAAGCAATGGCGACCAAAAGGAGGACAAGACATTAATACAGCACTCGCAACTTCCCCAGCACAGTGAGTTTTGGCATGCAAGCGTCAGTGGGGAGAGTCACAGACTGGGAACAGTGGGGATAGTCAGTCTAGTGATGGGGCTCTTGCAAGTATGCTAGTATTTCACACTGAGAGCTTCCATGTGGCTTCCGTGGTCGATGGTACTACTGCTTAGAGACGGGCTGCTAGGGAATGGAAGCAAGGCTGTTCCAAATGAGCAAGTGTGAAGTTATTGCAAAATGAGAGCTGTCAAATTTAAAGGTCTCCCTTTCTTATGACTTACATAAATAGATCCATGCATGTTCTTACATAAACTTACATTCTCAGGTGGTCCATCAACCTCCAACTGTGACTGGCAACTGCAACAGATTTGTATAGTTAGAAGCATCGATCAAGAGCAGCACGTGATTACAGAAACTGATATGACTCACCTCTCTACATCATTTCTTGCACGGCCTTTTCCTATATAAACACAACGACAGAATTTGATGCAGGTGCACACATAATTCTAGCATGTGCCGGCAAGAAGGAATGCCAGGTGATATTCGTTCACACCAACTACATGTTACTACTATCCCTCTCATGGTAAACAAAGTACTCATTAGCAGCCTCAGCCCAGGCAGAGTGGGAAAGCCCGGTAATAAGGGTGACTTATATGTAAGTCATTAGTGGTAGTAGTTAGTAGAAAGAATTGAGAGTGATCAGGTGCCCTATTAATATACAACACGTACTGTGGCAAATGCAGATGGTCCCCAGGATCACCACCACCACCACAGCTGTAACCAAGGCCACAGCGGCGCTGGCAATCTCTAAGAATTGATACAAGAGAGTTCATTCATGTGTTTACCATATTATCAGGATTTCTGACTCAGCAGCAGCACAAGTATCACCATATTTAGGCATTTCACCTATAGTATGTCCCACACCAGAAGTGGTTGGTTTGGGGGTTCCCTCACAGAGCCCATCTGAAAGACCAACAGGTTGTAGACAGCATTATGTAACTCTCAAAATAATAATTATTGTAGGCTGAAATAGGCCTAGGTGTGCAAACTTGATCTCCTCCTACATAAACTAGAGGTGTTCATAGAACACATACCCCACGCTGAACGTCAGGATGCATGCAGTGCAGCTACAATCAACGTGACATCTCTGCCGATGCGCATCGAACAGGGCGGCTATCGCGTTAGCCTCGTTCTCAGGCCCCTGGGCCATGGGAACGAGGCTACTATCGCGTATACTGTGTTCGTGTATGGCCATATCCAAGGTGTGGGAGTGACCGCTTACCGTATATATACTACAACATAATTATTATATTGTGAAGCTGGAGAGGTGGGGCCAAATGTTACGAATAATAGGAAATAGCTGGAAAAAATAGCCGAAACAATAGCCACGATGTCTGTGAAGTACATAGATCGTGAGAAAACACTGTTTCCTAGCGGTCATCTCGAAGCATGAAGTTTCCAAATGCACTGCGTGTCCTGTTCTTGATGGGACTCTGAGGTCACGAAGAGGTGGAGCCAATGTTATGAATAGTTATGAAAAGTATGAATTAACCAAAATACAGCGAAACGGAGCGCCTTGACTTCAGTCAGGTACATATAGAGCAGTTTTTTGCTATTCGCTATTGTTTGACTCCATTTCGATGGTTTATGAGGGTCTATGTGGCGAGATTTCAATTTTTTCCGCCTGACAGACAGACGACAGACGACTGACTGACGGACAAAACCGATTGCTTAACCCCGCTTCGCGCATGCACGCGCGGGGTAATAAGTGTAATAGGAAGAGTCTGGAATGCTATTGAAAGAAAAAACACAAGTAGTATGCAGCATCCTACGTATCTAAAATAAAACTCAGAACAGCAAGAAAAGCAATTATGACACTAGCAGTACAGTGAAAGCATACCATCCATCTATACGTATAACACCCATACAATGTGTAGGTTCTCTTTGCCTGTTTTGCTTCACACCTGTGGAGCGAAACAGACGAAGGATCCTGTTGATGTTTGACCCCATCATACAACCGAAGATACAAGTGTTTACTGCAGGTGTTTAAATTATGATGAACATTACCTGTCATAAAGTTGCCCTTTATTCGTATAGGCATGGAGTCTCCAACTGCAAGCACATCATAGTAGTAGAGTGTGTCGGGCCGCAGTTTTGTGCCAAGTGGAACCGTCACATTAGCGATGTTTGTTGAATTGGCCAAATCAGTGTTTGTTAGGTTGGCGTAGGTTGGATCAGTGCTAAAACTGATCTGACAACTTGCAAAAGCAATTGTTCTGTTCAGAAACTGACAGACGACTTGAGGAATACAACTATTAGGATGCACAGCGAGAAGATCATTCACCAAACCTGTGGGGGACAAAAGAAAAATGATAAACCCTTGAAATGAACATGAACATAATAAGGGCACTGTGCCCTTTGGGCTTCTAATGTGCCAGTTGTGGTCTGGTCCACTAAAAGCAAATGTGCCCTTTGCCAGCTCTTTGCACTTTGATGACTTTTAGCAACCACTTGAAATACTTGGCAGGCAAGCTTCACAGGGTTTCTGAACAATATGAATCTCATTATGCACCCTCTTAACTCTTTAGGGCCTAAATTTATTTCTCTAGGTCATTTTCAGTCTATAGAACACTTAAACATACCCTAATTTCTGTTCCCTGGCGTTGCTGGGCTCGAAACTGCTCACACAGGTAATTTCAGGTACACTAAGCATATACGTGACTTAACCACACCCACCAACTAACGAACTTGCAATCAAGCCTCCCGAGAAGTGGCCAACCTGCCGTAGCTAACAAACTGACCATGAACACTGGAAATGGAGGGCCTACAAGGCAAGACAGCTACTTTCTAAGTCCATTTATGCTTAAAACCCGAGAAATGGCCTACCCGGCTCCAACCAAGGGCCGTTCAAAGCTGAGCCCAAACGCGGCCATGCTGTTTGCACCCTTCGGGTGCACCCACCCACCTCCCCCTGCCCCGCCCTTTCTGCTGGCGCAGAGCCTATCTCTCAAGGACATTGCCGGATGTGACATCATGAAGCTGAAAGTCTCACGTTGCAGATATGCAACGTTAGGTCTTAAAGGGCTAAACAATTTTCTGGTAATAACACCAATAGGGGTATATGTGAATTTAGCAGACTGAGAAGGAGCCCCTCAAGAATCTCATCCAGAAGTAGAACGGGTTTCATCTTCCAGAACTTGCTTGATTATTTGTGTGTGTTCCAGAAACCTTTACAGCCATCACGTGAGACCGCTTTCAGCAGCTGGGTTAGAACTGTCATGAAGTTGCATAAGGAGATTCCTTACCCCACTAACAGATGAATCACTGGAGGTCTCTTTTAGCCTATGGATGCATTCAATGTACGGGTTTTCAGCCCCCAAACTTCATACGCCTCCCATGTGTCTACTGTCTGTCTACCTGATGTCATCGCAGCAGACTTTGGTGCATCCAGCATTCCAGACGTTGTGATCAATGTCTACTCATCCCTATACCATACAAATTAATCTTCACCTACCAATGGTTACAGGCGCACTTGCAGTCCCAACTCCCACCACATTCCTGACAGCCACTGACACTGTGTACTGCTGTACTTGGGAAGTATTAGTGATCCTGAACGTGTGCTGACATGAACCACCATTGCACGGCTGAGTGAACTGAAGGGACTCAGAACCACTGTCATAGGTGAAGATGTACTCAGTTGGTGAACTGTCAACTCCTGCTGCTATAAACCCAGGAGGCTGAGAGGAAGAAACAAACAAAATACAACTAATGAAACTGCACACAATTTCATTATGAACATCCATCATGCCTCCATGCTAACAATAAAACTAAGTCTGTAGCTCCCTATATTACACCCACTGTGGTTTTGGGTGCAGAAAAGCTTTGCAGCAAATTTTCGGCTTGAGCGTGTACGTATAATATTCGGTCCAGATATGATACACGTGGAATGACAACGTAAACCTTACATTTTTACGGAAATATAGCGGTGCTTGCGCGAGCAGTGGATACCAGGCCGCTCTATCTCCTCCCACGCAGCCTGGGAATGAGGCCAAAAGTCCAGATGCCTCCTATTCTATTTCCTATTCTGAGACCAAAGTAGTCCTTCAGTGGATTTATGAAGCCAAGCTATTAGGAACATAATGTATAAACTCACATTACAGATTGACTTCCTGGAGATTCAGCATTTGAAACTAAAATTCCTTTCCCATACCCATCACAACCTACCCCTGCTATTGCCTGGCTCTCAATCTCCACCAGACGTCCAGATGAGTCGTACAAGGGGGTAGTAGTCAGTGCGGGACGGCTAGGTTCTGCAGAGATGAATTCAGAGCTTCAACATTACGATAATGGGCACAACAATATACCTACCCTGAGTGCCATTTGTTAAACCTTGTGCATGGCACAACTGGTCGTCAATTGACCACTACTAGCAATTTAACAAGCAAAAGCTGTATGCAAATACTCAACCCTGAGTGTCATTCTCCAATGCTCTTGTGCTTTGGTTATGATCCTAAGAAACATAATAATTATGATTCATGAGTATGGGTTGACTTTGTGGCTGATCAGATTAGCTCTTCTCTTTAGCATACACGACAGGTGTATAGCCTCGTTCCCAGGCCATCGCCCAGCTTTTCGTCACTTAGAGTACGGAATTTCTGTTTGTGTGTGGGAGAGCCTGGGAACGAGGCTAACAGGTATACTGGTCTAAGTTTTGTCAGAAGCCTCGCGCATTAATAGTGCCAGAGTGTGCACATGTGCATGCAGCATGGACCTGCCTTGCTACACGTGGAATAGGTGTGAGATTTTGCCTTCGAGGAAGAGAGAACCATCTCCAGAAATGGACTTGTATTTGATGATAAGTGAGTCTCTAAATGCCAAGGTAATGTGGTGTACTTAAGACGCTGTCACCAATGAAGCCCGGGGAAGAAGTTCGATGCAATAACAGGTACCTTTGTTTTCCACTGTGCATGTCATGGAGCAGCCACTCAGTTTTACGATCGTCGCCCACTGCACTACAGCCGTACCATACGGGGATGCTATACTAACTTTATTGCATTCCTTTATAATGCATTAAAACATAATATACATACAAATGCTAGCTCAGAATCGGACTGCCGTTGATTAATAGCCTCGCTACGCTTGGAAATTAGAAATATTTGAACCTGCAATGTGATGTCATATACATGACTGTGCACTAATTGGGGCGAGCCGTAAGCTATCTGCCTATAAAGCAGGCTGGTGATGAGACTAACCGTATAGTACAAGCTGGTGGATGCCATCTATGAGGTGAGAGTTACATGGCATCATCCATGGCCAGCAGCAGTTAGCCTTATTCCCAGGCCCTGCCCAGCCCTTCGTCACTTGCAGCACCCAAAGCAGTGGGAACTCAGAGGCTAACCATACAACCACACTTGAAGGGATTCTGAGAACCAGTTGTATTACAACCACTTCCTGTTTTTCTCAATTCTGGGGCATGAATTTTGCAATGCGTATGAGGGTATGCCGTTCAAGCTGTCTATATAGCAACGAGTGTGCGAAAACACACAGTAAAATTGAGTATCATGGACACACACAAAGTGCAAACAGTGGCTCCTGATTTCCTTACTTTGTAACCACACAGATGCCAGGTCACTTGCAGGTCCTTCCCCACCACAGTTGACTGCTCGCACACTGAGTGAGTACTTCTGACCAGTGGGTGACCACCCTGAGCACGTATGAATGTTCTCACTTGACCTAAAGGGTGTGTCACGACTCCCACACAGGTCGTCAGGGCCAGACATTGTGATCAAGTGGGCATCACTATCCTGCAGTGGCCCATGCGCATCCCATGAGAACTGGAACATCTGTCCCGGGATAGGAAATGTCACAGTTGGTGTCCGAGGAGCACCTGGAGGGGCTGGAGAAAGAATGGGTCAATAAATGTCTGCTTACTTGATGCCATAATTATGCTATGTCCCTTAATGGTTTACCCCTGACAAGCATGCATAGACATCAATCACATGGCTATGTAGCTGGGAATGTTCAAGCCAGGTTTCTACTATGAGTGAGATGACTAGCTAGTAGTTACGAACGTCACAGAACATCTAGCTCATAATTATAAGCTGTACTTTGGCATTACACACGTTTCATCACTATTATATTGTACACCCACAGCTGGAAGCTCATTCAGGGGATGCACACAAATGCTCTCATGGTTTATGCACGCATGATTACTGAGTGCACAAACAGTTTGTGCGCTTCCTCCAAGCTCTAGTCCTCATTCTTATGTTGGATCTAGCATAACTACAGCAACCTGCTGTGTAAGCAGCTTGTTTGCAGATAAACATGATGCATTATTTGGTGAGTATACGTACATATAATTATCAGTGTATGTGCCCCCGCCCCCCCGGGCCCACCCAAATCCCGGGGGTACTCACATGAACTATTCATTGTAAACAAAGCACCTGTAAATATTTTCATTGCAGAAGTGTGTACTTATCAATGATTATCATTTCTTCAACAGATTTGTCAATAAATTATAATCATGTCTGTATTCTAAGTGTGGGTGTAGATGGGTTCATGTGGAGATGAGTTAATTAGTATTCAGCTTTAAAGGATTATTAGGAAGGTAATAAATACTGGACAAGTAATACAGGCAGTCAATGCCACTCAGAAGTCCGTCCATTCGGAATCCCCACAAATAGTTGTGAGTAGCAACTGATGGATGGAAAGCACCCTGTGCTAGGGCTACTACAGAACAATCTCAACAGACAGAACACCTTAACATAGGTCTAAGTTCACTCAGAAGCCTCGTGTATGTAGTGTCGGAGTGCGCACATGCAGTGCAGCGCCCACTTCGGTAAGCAAGGAAGAGGTGTGAAGTTTCGTATTCGAGGAAGGGAGAACTGTCTTCGATGATGTCTGCGTCTCTGAATGCCAAGGTACATGGCGTACTTACAATGCTGTCACTGATGAAGCCCGGGAAGAAGTTCACGGCAATAACACTGTAGCCATTCCGCACGCCACTGCTCAACAATACACGGATGTGACACTAACTTCATTGCATTCGTCTATAAAGTGTACCCCCACATGACAAAAGTTGCTCACATATACATGTATACAAATGCTAGCTCAGATTCAGACTCTTGTCATCAAGATTAGTTGCCTCCCTATGCTCGACAATTACCTCGGTCTTGGTAAGGAAAAGACCTATTGAGCAACCGGAGTTGAGATCAAATCTTGTTCATGTATTTGCAGTCCTTGAAAGTAATATACATTGCCCCTTCCATTAAGTATATGTAGTACACACTGCAAGAGGCCTTAAGTTAATATTAGCCGTGCCATACTTCCTAAATGGCCCACCAGCTTGTTGTTGTTTGCACGCAGCACAAAAAGGAGTAGGGGCGGGAGCTCGGTATTGTACACTGCATATAGTCAATACTGTTCTCCTTACCCTTAAGGTAGCATTATACCTTTACCGTTAGGGTACCTTTAACTGCGTCGGGGCCCCGACCGTTAATAAAGGTCCCCTAACGGTAAAGGTATAATGCTACCTTAAGCTTCAGCATGGTCCTCTGTTCATTTGGAAATGTTAGATAGCCATCCCGGTAAGAGACAATGGGAGTGGACGGGAGCTTGGTATCCTATTACATGTACACTGCATATAGTCGGTAACATTCTCCTTACCCTTAAGCTTTAGCATGGTCCTCTGTTCATTCGGAAATGTTAGATAGCCATCCCGGCAAGAGACAATGGTGCCATTGAGGCTTCCAGTGAAATTCACTGTTGCAGTTGATATGATGGATCCGTTGAGAGTCACGTTTGTTACAGCAAACTGAAATGGAAGGTCTGGTGGCACTGCTTCGTTCAAATCGGCGGCAGCAAGACTTCGAGCAATGTCGAGGTCGGGGGCCCTCCACTGTTGTGTCCGAGTGGGAATGGTGCATGTTATCATCACAATCTCTCCAGGACATGCACGTACAGTTTCCTGACTGGACTGTACAAGCCGATCACAATGCACTGTAAAATGAAAACACAAAATGTGCACATGTGACTTCATGTGGTTCATATGGGGACTCCCTCCTTTTGGAATCCCCCCAAGTGCCTTATGCACTTGTGGGGCTTCTCACCAGACCAGACAGTGCCTTAGGGCAAGTTTCTGGGACCAACCAAAATATTTGGCAAGTTCCACTAAATGAGGCCCCCAAAAGAACAAACTCAAGACAGTAAAGGAATGACAACAAGGGTGTATGGTGCAGTTGTTTTCATCCTGCTTTGCCAACAAATGAGATTGCGGATCTGATATCTCTATTCAAGTTTGGGGCACCATCTCACAGTGCTCAATGTTCATTCACAATTCAGCATGTTCATGCTCAAGCATATATATGTGACTGAAACCACACCCACTCAGCTCGAGATAGATGGATGCAGTCTGCTTGATTCTGAGCCGATACCAACTTGTCATCACTGTCTCGGTGTTTGTGAGAGCATCCTCACCTATCAATCTATCGCACTAAATGGTTGAAAATGCCTCGTGTACACATTCCTGGGGCAGTTCAGAATTATCCTTGTGGGCGGGGTGAGGAGAAGAATAAGCTAGCACCCTTTAGTGAGGTATATGGAAAGAATCACATGTGATATACACAGACAAACACTATGGCGTAATGGGATTTTATGGCCATGGCTTGTGTTGTCCGGTGCGCAGGTTGTACAAAGGAACATGCCACTCTTACACATCCACCCATCGTCCATGTACATCACTGCACATGCCGAGTTTTACCAGCATTAGTACAGCAAGCGACAAACACTGGGGTGAGAAGGGCTAGGTACAAGATATAAGAGGTTTCCACCAGATTGATTTGTGCTTCACTGCTGTGTTCTCGAAGTGTGGGGCTGTCATTGCCAAAACAACAATACACTTTCAACATTGGCATGTTTCGTAACACAGTTATTCCAATGTCCGTATACTCTCTGTTATGCACGTTTTCAATGACTCATGCCAAAAAGGAAACGAGATAAGCCAGTTCACAAAACTTGAAGGGAAATTGGTCTGGCAATCACATGGCACACCATTAAAGTTATAACTCACACAAATTAATAACTCACATAAAAGTAGAAGTGAAGGAAGAAGGTACACAGTAAAATATGACGTCCTCATGATATCCTTATGTCTGCCAACCACTCGACTCTGAAAAATAAACGAATCACAATAAACATGATGACAATCGGGATAGCAAATTCTATTGGGCGCAGCTGTGTTGCTAGACCTTATACGTGTAGCCCCATAGCCATCCACTATGGTCAATGAGTGCAATGGATGTAAGCATGCAAGGTAATTCCCCTTCTGACTAATTGGCTTGTAGTTTGAACAACTAATGGCTAATTGAGTACTAATTGAGTAATAACATGAAGCCTAAGCTAGCTGTACTCAGCAGCAGCAACGAGTTCACCTCAAAGATCGGCTGAAGGCCCTATCAACAACATCGTTTGCAAAGAGATTGGGATAAAATAAACTCTGTGCTCAAGGCTATTATATTCAGTTTTAGCAATTGCCTGAGCAAGTTGTACTAGTTAGAATACCAGTTAATGAGTGGGTGTGCATGGTTAGAGTCAGCAGTTTGGAGCATGAAAACCCTAGTGATAAACCTATAGAATTCCACAGAAGACCAAACTGACACTGTTCAGAAGAGTGTGGCAAACCAGACACTAGCAACACTTTCCTGTTGCTCTGAAGAGGCATTCTAACTGCTGGTAAGAATATTCCTAAGTGGTTGGGGGGTCTATCATATATTATGCTGGTGCAACAACTATGATATCTCCGAGCTGCAATGGTATAATTTGATGTTGACAGCTTGAGATACGCACCTAAGGGTCTTATAATAGTAGCTTTTCTCAATCAATTACTGAGCTAGCTATTTTATTTGCGCTCTCGCGCCTAGCGTATACGTAATTCACAAAACAAGCTATATCAGTCTTATATCTATGGCCATATCTAGACAATATGGTTCTAAAATTCTAGAAGTACGGGCAAGTCGCCTCTATCATGTGTGAACTTACTAACTAATCCCGTGAATCTGAAACCTGATCTGTCCTTGTTGAAGACGTCGACTGCATGACACAAACTCGCTTAGTCGCCAAAACTCAGCATCAATCGCGCAAAAGTGGGCGTGCACGACGACCGCAAAATAGCTGTGCTGGCAACATAGCTACGTAATACCTGTCAGCTATTGATCGATCCACGGACGTTGTTTTCTGCGGTTTCCGCTCTATTGACAGGCACACCCACACCCCACCACGACGCTACTGGAACTGGAACCGCCCAAGCTGCCATATATGGAGAAAATTGCATTGATAAATAAATGGCAAAGTATTGCAACCTCCCCTAAAAAAGCTAAAACCCATATTTTGGGAGTATATTTCAGGAGCCATAGAAGCATTAGCAACAGTTACAGCGCTATCGTTCCCAAGTCCCATACGAAAAATCGAACAGCATCTGCTAATATTTCCTGATATGAGGAAATTTTGGACATTAGCTAGTATTTCACCTTGGTGCAACTTTAGTACAGCCATGCAATACTGGAGATAATGTTGTTTTCATGCATTATTTTGATATTCGACAGAGATTATACGGAAGCACTACCAGGCCCGGGCCTGGGAACGAGGCTATTGGCTATATTATGGTTTGGACTTTTGGGTTCTTATAGCATGCTAGTTTTCATTGGGTTCCTACTAATGCATTCCACATTAACGTTTTCCTATAGACTGATTTTCTATAGCTATACATACAGTCACATTTACATATAACACACTTTATACAGTAACATAATATTTATATCGTATGCCAATTGTGCATATGCTACTGATTCATATATAATACTGAATGGATCCACAAAGTGTGTACAACAAATTGCCATAGTGAATCTTTCAACAAAGAACAATCAGTTGCCATGGAAACCCAGGTTTATTATATCAAGGGTACCATGGAAACAACTGCAGGGTGCTATTCTGGGACATGTGAACAAGCACACCCCAATTTTATAACAGCATGGACCAGCATCACATGATTAGTGCTAACATCAATTTGCAACACTAATCCTAGCAGGCCTCCATGCATGGGGCCAGGGCCTAAATGAATGAGCTAGCAGTGTCTATAAGAAGCTAGCAGTTTTCTACTTACTTGGGCTTGTACAATCACTGCAATGTAGTAGCTATTTGAGACACTTGGGCTAGTCATTATAGTTTTGTCTGTATGAATAAGTGAACTGCTAGCTAGTGGGAAATTTTACGCCCCACAGGCCTCTGATGCATGGTCATTCCCAACCAACACCCTCCCCTGCTTGCATTTCTCAAGCTCACTCGTGGATGTGAAACGGTACGCATCCGCGGAGAGTATACGGAAATTCACTGAAGCGCGCGGGTATATCGGACTATTAGTATACGGAAACTGTCAGTCCGCTGTAGCACCTTTGAGCACTGTCAAGGTTCGTTGGACATTTTTTATCCAGTAGCTGTGATTATGAATGAGCGCTCGAGCAGCTACGACCAAGTATACCTACTGCGGCTAACACAAACCTTTGTGTGAGATTAATTCTGCGATGGAGGAAGGCAGCTGGTTGTTGACGATCGTTCTCAACTTCAGAAACCACGGTACACTGGGACAAAATGACTTTACAGTGGAAACTTGCCCCTTTCTCCACGAAAGAACGGAGCGGACTAGCAAACGTCCGTAAACTAACCGTTACACCCGCTCCTATGAGTGTTTCACACAACGGAAGCGTTTCACAGCCACCTCCGGTTTATGGCCTTACGGAATATAACGGAGGGCGTGTGGTTGTTTTACGGCCGGTGACGTCACTCAGCCGTTCTATTGCTCGCACATGCGCACAATGACGATTCTATAGACTCGATTCACAAGCCCGGCTATGGCGAACTCTACAACTCTGCTCTTGTTCTGGTGGATTTGCGGTTAGTTTGGCACAATGATGTAGTTCTGTTCGTAGCGAGTTCAACGCTATCAGATATGGTTTGCGTAATTTAAAAAGCAGTCAGCAATACTGAGCTAGCTACCAGATATACATGTAGCTATTCACGAAAGTGTAGGTAGAAAATTGCATCCTAACCTCCGTGTGTAGCTATATCCAAATGAATATTTACGTCGTGTGAGTCAATGTGAGATATGCTACAGCATGAAAGCTTATTAGTGATTATTAGCCAGTTTCAGACTCAGCTCGGCTCACTGTCACCCACCTGCCTGGGTACTTCACTTATACCCAATGCTAGCTACTGCGGCATACTAGCTTCCTGATTTATCCGATTATTGCCATTACGTAACATATTTGGTTTTACAAACTTGGAAATTGATCATCAAGTTGTAACTTTGCATGTATAGGTATGAGGACTTAGTACTACTCACGTGACCCTCAACGAATCAGACGCCTCAGAATCGATCACATGACTGAGCATTAAATCGCTTATTGCACACTTTAGTGTGCATTATCAAGA
This sequence comes from Axinella damicornis, assembly GCA_963931865.1. NCBI lineage: Eukaryota > Metazoa > Porifera > Demospongiae > Axinellida > Axinellidae > Axinella > Axinella damicornis. The sequence goes on along the minus strand of OZ007507.1, from coordinate 16,136,432 downwards.
TCACTTTTCAAAGATCAACGGCTGTTTTGGGTCAGTGAGATACCAGTTTGCAGTGCATTACGGGCTTTAGTGCACTCGGGGAATCTAGTTAACAGTCTAGGGCGGATAATGCACTCGCCTTCTGTTTGTGCATTATCTCGCCCTCGACCATTAACTAGATTGCCCTCGTGCATTAAAACCCGTAATGCACTGCAAACTGGTATTCAATATTCAAAGAAATCAAGTCTATAATGTTAAGGTTACGGGATACTTGTGCGCGCGCCGTGCAAAATGTATACTGAAATGGGGATATAGATAGCAGTAATGTTACACATTAAACAGGGATTTATGAATAGAAGCACATACAGGGTAACCTCATTCCCACGCCATGCCATCATTTTGGTTAATAAGATTATAATTCTGACGGCCAGTCAATAAGTTGTATCCATACACCCCCTAGTATTGTTAAGGCTACATATGTGCGCTGGTGAAATATGAATGCTTCAAGGCATATTTAGTTTCTCGCCACCAAATTTGTTTACAGATGTACGAAAAAGGAAGTAGCAAGGAGACAAGTTGTATGTATAAACAATAACAGCAACTGTATTGGTTTATGCATTATCTCAGTTTCAGTTTCTGGGACACGTCTGCAATCCAGTGTGGAGAGTGCATGTCCTGGGCAGAATGTGACATTCACATGCACAATTCCTTCCCAAACTCATCGGTGGGAGATTCCATCCCTTAACTTTTCACGAAATCTTACTCCATCTGAACAGAATATGGTTTTCCATGACCACCCATTTCAATTTGCTGTCACTGGTGTGAGTGGTGCGTCCATTACAACAACTGCAACATTCACTGTCAATGAGATTCTCAATGGCACTATCATCTTGTGTAAGGATGGCAATCTTCTAATTCCGGACCTACAAAACAACACTGTAAAGCTTATAGGTGAGTAATAACTACCGGTATAGATTTGCACCCTGCAGCTGGAATGTGCATGGTGATGACTGTATAGCCACACGACAACAAACCATGCACTTTATGGCATTGTTGTACTGTATACTGTATGATTGTGCTGTATCCTACAGCAACAGTATTCTACTGCCAAGTTGATGTCAATGCCAATGGCTCAATGCACATAGCATAAAAGGTTGAATCCATGGAGATGGTGCATGATAGCAAGTGAAAAGTTTAGGCAATTATAAGTTGAAACATGGGGTAGCTATCACAAGATGGCAAGTGATAATGGCTGAGATTGTTCATTGCTGCTAGTAAGAGTCTGAACTTGAACAGCATAACTGTGTGAGGCATCCTTGGTTTGTCCGTCCTATTCATTGTTGCTAACATTCACAGCTAGTTACATTACTATGCACTTGAACATTGCAGGTCTTAAGTTACTATTGGCCAAAAGATTATAATGAAACCACCTTTATTTCTCACAGTTCCAAGCCCACTGATTATGGTGGGCAACCCATTTCAGGGAGCCTGTCCCAACTGGGTTGCACTTAGGTGGAACCAGCCAACCGGGACGCTACAGTGCATCACAAATTACCATCTTGATGTGCTCACTGAAAGGGGCCGTCGGAACATGTCTGCAACAGACACATTTACAGCTGTTAACATACTCTCCAATGAGTGTTGCCTAAGACACACGTTCACTGTTACTCCAGTCCATGCACTGACTGGACCAAGGGACACCTGGTCCAGTGAGCCTGTCAGTCTTATCCCAGCACAAAATGGTAAGGCCTTGTGTTGGTGTGTATATACCAGACCATACCAGACTATACATGCCACATTCCTACAGTCAAATGTAGACATGTAGCTACTCCTGCATCTATTGAATTTGCAGTCATGCATGTGGTCCCCTTCCCTACTGCAGACATTTTGCAATTATTACCATTTAAAGCATGTAATATACTCCTTAGCCTCGTTCCCAGGCCTGCCCCGTTTTTTCTGTTCTTCGGTTTGCATTGACGCAAACCGAAGAACAGAAAAAAATGGGAATGAGGCTAGCATAGGTGGTCCCCCTCCAGGTTTATCCATTACCGTAGAGCTATGGTAACCTAGGAATGAGCCTGCAGTGTATGTAGTTTTTAAAATGATGCTTATGAAGTTTGTATTATGTACACGGCTGCATGCAGGTTTTCCTGGGCCAGGAACTCTGCAACTGAGTGTGATGTATGACACCGCAATAAGACTCCATCTTGCCTGGGAGGTATACATATTCAGACAGAAAGCTAGCTGCACTTATATAAAACATCAATTCACAAGCAAGCTAAGCTTATAGGGACAACAAATCTTAACGAACTGAAACTAGAGTTTCATTCAAACAAGTTACCCAACACAAAATTCCTGATGAGCCTCGCGTATACCCAACGGTTGCATGCCTGACATTCAGTGGCTGCTAGTCTCTAGGACTTACGTAACTCCTAGTTCCGCATGCCAGTGGTGTTATAGAGTAAACAAACACTTTTATTATCCCCTCTTTACGTTTACAGTAATTAAAGTAAACAAACTTGCCCATCCTAACAGACACTACACTAGAACAGTATTGCTACTACCATAAACAGTTACTGTTACAGTATAATTTGCTTCTTTAATCCTTAGAATGCACCTACCCTCAATGTGTATCCAAGTTACCAGATTACACTATGTGTTGATGGCCAAGAACAACATTCACTCAATGGGTCAGGGACTGCACCAACTCAGAGCATTGTTCAGCCACTAGAATACGGAGCCTACATCAACTGGTCTGTTCTGATAGCTGTAAATTTCTCAACCAGCGACTGTATGAGCAGCAGCAGTCTTTCAGTGACATGTAAGTTCAGTGAGGCAGTAGGGCTTTCTCAGGGTGGTTAACCCTTTCACCGGTATAGGCCACTTTGGTGCCAGAGAAAATCATATAATAAAAGGAGCCGTATAAATGCATTTTAGGAAGTGGGAATCTGACAGTGAAAGCCCTCATACAATGTTAAATTTATTGCTATGAGATGTACTTCCATATTGGGCATTAATATTGGATTAGCATCCTTGGGAAGTGTTAATTGGTCTTCAGTTCCGCCCTCGACCAATCAGTAGTACTGCTGTCAGTTGTCCGTCCCGTCATGTTTAGCACAATGAAAGTCATGCTTTCTGCTTCTTCAAATTGGTCATTCTGTGCTTAGCTTCACTCGAAAGCATTTTCCAGCTCTCCTAAGGAAAGATGAGGATGTTTAAGTCAATATACTTATTATTTCATCTGTACATGCATGCACTCCCTGCAATGCAGTTCCATTCATAATTTCTGAAGATCCTACAGTGAATGCAGTGGGACACAATGCAACAATCTCCGTCATCTTCGCAGCAATAGCTGCACCCTCCGTCACATTTGGTGTCGTCAGTACTGCAGTAATTGACATTGCTTACTGGAATACTGCACAGGGTGATACAAATAACCCCAGTCATAGCAGCAGTATGTTTCCAGCCGATTTTCCTTCTGCCCGAACTGTTCAGATACTCATTACTGACTTGACAATCAACACAGAGTACAGCTATAGGGTCAGAGTACTAACCAGCAGTGCCTCTAATGCTGTGGAAATTCCAAGAGCTATCAATGGGACTTTCAGAAGTAGTCCTGACATACACAGTAGCACAAGTCCAGAAGCAGGTATGACTGGTAGAATGTGGCATTACATACGGTAAATTTTTTTGACATGTTGTAAGAAATTGGGTCAAGACGCTCCCAGCTGACAGTTATATAGGGTGACTGCATTATTTTTACATGTCACACAGATAGTACACGCATCTCTGACAGGAGATCTGAATTAATGTAGTGGAGTGGAATGAAGCCAGGCATGACCTTCTGTATATAGCTGGTGTGATGTTAACTCAAAATGACTGGAATGTTAATTAGATTTCACAGGCAAACTTGAACGTGTAGTATCTAGTACCTTAATGTATATACCTTTTTGAATCCACAAGTGCATTAAAATCAATCTTCGATAAAGGCAGGTAATCTCTTTCTTGCTACAGGTTCTAACATGGGAGGTTCTGGTGTGGCAATCTCAGTTGTTCTTTCCTCAGTGATATCGTCCTCTGTGATATCCTTCTCTGCCGGAGTTCTGCTGGCTGCAAGCAGCACCTATTACTGTGTAAAACAGAGGAAGAGGACCAAAAGGAGCAACCGCCTAGTTGTAACTCCTTCAGAGGAGTGCCATCAGTCCGGCCCATTGTATGCTGAAGTGAAGCCGGTGCCAGTGAGTATGCTGGAGATGAAGGAGAACATTGCTTATGGCCCAGTGAGGTGCTGAATGCATGAAAACAAATTGATTGGATGAATCAGATTAAAAAAAAATCTACATCTGATTCACTACAACGGTTATATTTGAGGCTCAACTCTGAGCTGGTTAGATATAGAAGTTTTAGTCAGGTCTGTCTGGAAATAGTTGAACATGACAACACAAACTCTAATCAAAATTTATTGTTGTGTTCTGCACCTAGCTACATAGAGTTTTGTACACATACTCCATGTAAATAAGCAGTTGATCCAGTATACAGAGTTAATTTATTGTTGTGTTCTGCACCTAGCTATATAGAGTTTTGTACACATACTCCATGTAAATAAGCAGTTGATCCAGTATACAGAGTCCAAATTATTGTCTGAGTAGTTGCTATTATTGTGTACAATGTTGTGGTAAAACTTATGAATAATTAGTCAAAATAATGTGCTTGCTTACATGCAACTGCTGGAATCCAAGTGCCTATTAATTGCTTCGTTCCCAGACCTTCCTAGTTCCTACCCCTCCAGTTTTCGATTGCTTCCATTCTTGCATACTGACTGTATAAGTGGTCAAAAACTGGAGGAGTAGAATTAGGGCCTGGGAACTAGGCTACCTAACCAGTCCTATTCCAAATGAGCTGGAGGGTATAAGAGCTATAGCAGTTATAACTTTTTGGTGAAAGACAATAGGCGAAAGCATTGATAATGTAAAAGCTTAAGCAGTGTTTTCCAGAATACATTAGCACTTGTGCAAGCATACATGGGATTCCAAGTGGACAATTGCTGAAATAATTATAGCTACTTGTTTATACTATTGGCACGTACCAGCTGCATGACTAGCTATGGCAAAGTCATTAAGACTTTCAAGGTGTTTCTTGGAACTTATCTAAGGTAAAGTTAGCAAGCCACATGTGTTTTATTTGTTGCTAATTTATACTATAGCTAATTAGGTAAGTGCACTTCCTGTATGGTATGTAACACTGCCACAAAAGAGACTTAGAGACTGCTACCACCATTTTGATAGTATGCAACAGACAGACATGTAGATAAAGTATTTGTGATATACCTCTGTTCATCCCGATGTCCAGAGTAGGCCCTGAAACCTGGGATAGACAATCAGAAATCTACATGGCCAGATCTATCGATAGTGTATCAGTATATTTTAGAGGCCATAATTATGTAAAATAGAAAGTGCCACTTGAAATTATAATTGGGAAGCAGGACATTCATGGGGATATTTAGTATATGTAGCTTGGGGTTACCAACAGCTAATTGGGAAGTGTTAGGACCCATAAATATGCCACTGGAATACCCTATTTCAATCATTGCATCCAACGGACATATTTCATAGCTTCTAAAAGCATTGGGAAGCTTTATCAAGTGCTGGAATATCCTCTTTGATTGCAAATCTTTACAAGTGGAAAATATTGAGCTTTTCAGTAACAGGACATTCAATGGCACCTCCAAAACCTACTGAGAGAACACTCCAGTGGCATATTATTCATTTCATTCAACAGATGACATGCATAGGGAAAATTTTAGAGGCCACATATAATATTGTTTCCCCTTCGGAAGCAGCATACTGTGGGAGTTTGGTTGTCTTCTGCTAGGTGCTTTACCCTATCTCAGTTGCGGAAGCCCCAACTGCAGCTGACCGAAACTGGGTTAAAACAAACCTACCGCTTTTACAGCGGCATTCTTTGCCAGAGTGGAAGCACTCTGAGGTGGCCAGAGCCTGGTTATAACAACCCTTCTCTTGTATACAGTGTATACTCTTGTGAATACGTGTACTCCTGCAAGAAGTTTGAAGACTGCAATGAAAGGTAGTAAGTCACTATAAACTGTAATTCTATATTACTTTGAGTACCATTCTCTTTACCTTTTTAATTCAGTGTATGCAGCAGTTGTGTCAGTCATCTTTGCTGCACTGATTGTGCAGTCAGCTCAAGAAACAGCTGGAGACTGCACCACCAATTGAAGGAACGCTACCATGGCAGACTTTAACAGTGACTGCCGTAGTGGTGTGCAGCAAAGATACGTTGACTGCCTTGCTGGTGGCAGTTGCTTAAACAACAGTAATGTCAAAACTGGTATTCAACAGCGTTACGGGATATGCAGCAGTTATTATCAGCTGGAGTACACATGTATGTGCATATCAATTTGATTATTATAGCTGTGTGTGTCTTACTTCGACATTATAATGATTTCTTCAGCCAGTGGAGGCACGCAAAGGTGGACCATAACATGTTGCCATGTCAACACTCAGCTAGAGCCTTCCGGCTGCACTGATGCATGCTCACTCAGTAAGATCTATTTTACTATGGAGTTTACAATGCAGATTCTAAATCCATAACGTATGTTTCTGTTTCTCTATTGTAGTGTCCACAGCAACAAAGCCTCTTCCTGTTGCTGCCGTGCTGGGAGCTGCAGTTGCCATGCTGATGCTGATATTGTAAAGGACTGCAGTACGCATGCCAACTAACAAACTAAAATTGGAACTGACTATTATAATTATACTAACCATGTGTGCATAGTGCATACAGTTTAAGGAACTGCAGTTTTCTACCAATTTTCTGTTTGACTCTCATCCGAATGATTGGTTGCACTGCATGATGCTGTAACGATAGTCTACGCTACCACTGGGTTCACGATCTCAAGCATCATTCAATATTCAATGGCATCAGTACAGTCACACGAGATTGATCACGTGATGATTGCATAACTTATCAGATAACACAATTACGTCACATCTTCCCTTTAATAAGGACTGAGAGATAAGATAAATGCGGGTGATTACATAAATATGCAACATAAGGGATGAGATAAAGGAGGGTGATTAAATACAGTGTTATGCACTATATAGTGTTATACAGTGTTATGCACTATATAGAATAATCTTCAAAGGCTTGCTACTTGGCACTTGAAGCTCAAGCATGTATTTGTTATTCTGTGACAAGACGACAGTATCTACATGCACAACAAAAGCCAACCTTGGTTTCGCCTTTGGCGGTTCTCCCCGTTTTCGGCAACAGAACCGACGGTGAGTTTCCAGTTGGATGGTTGACTCGTCCGTAAAAATCACATCCGCGAAGTCTTCGTCCTTGTAGGTCCTGTATTCCTGAGCCCACGCTAGGCGCTTGTGCTTGTTAGCCTCACGGACAGCAATTTGCTTTCCCATTGCAAACGAACTTTATATAATGTGCGTGAATGGCTAGCTAGCAATGACAGCCAAAGGGAAGACAAAAAGCACTCATACTCAGTAACCACGGTGATTCCCTTTATCGTCGAGTTGGTATAGGCTCTAAAATTAGCTATGTAGTGCGGACATTAAGGTGCAGTATTGGCTATAGCGTGCTATTTTGTTTGCCATTTTTTTCAATTCAACACTGAGGTATTTTTGAACTTCAAGTATAGATAATAGCATAATAGCAAGCTATAATTGAAGGGCTGAGAACCAGAGTGGTCTAACCCACAAACATTGAACTACCCCCCCTAAACTTGAGAATACTGTTAAAATGTGTTTCAGGAGCTGCTGAAATTTCAAGAATTTGAAAATTTCAGTCATACCCATTGTATATTTTTTCATCCATTTTTGTGCAATTCATGCAATTTCCAGTACTTGATTTTGGGTTAGACCACTCTGGTTCTCACCCCTTCAATTATTTGAATTGCTATACCAACTACGTACATCAGCTATGCATGCATTGTTCTTTATTCCATAGACAAGGAGTGCCCAGCTCCCCACTGGGTATCCTTGTTTGTATATAATTCCATGCTGTGGAAAATGCACAGTAGCTAGTAGCTAAATGGCTTTCCGAACACGTGTGGGTGACTACATCCATCATCATCGTAAGTCAATTATAACGTAATTACAGGAGGTACAGCTGTTAGTACCGCTATTTACTCATCACAATACGATTTCTATCAACTCTTGCAAGAAAATAATAGGTATGCAGCAATTGAGTGGATCAGCATCCTCTATCAAATTTTGTGTTACGTTAACTGTATTCTCCTGTCAGCTTAGCTCGAGCTACAATTTCAGTAAAAGATATAGTTGTGCAGTTCAGTGCATTCATTAGCCGCCTGTATTATGTGGTATCCCCAGGTTAGGTGACTGTGGATCAGGCAGATAAACGGCATCAACTAGAGGCTTCTTTAATTATTGTGATTTCTCTTTCTCCTCAATTAGAATAGTTTGTTTCTTGCTGACAATTTGGCTTTATCTATTGCAAGAATGTTAAGACGTAAATTTTGTGCTGGTTGCCTCCACACCAAGTCTCCACACCAAGTTGATTTTTTATGCAGCTGCAGTTTCTTTTCATAGGTAACCATGGCATACAGGAGTAAAGAGGCTGTCAATGAGATTCATAACCCAGATAATGATATTCATAATGGTTTTGACCATGGGGTGGATTAGGTCAGTGCTGGATGGTGGGTGTTGTCAGAATCATTGTATGCCTTTAATTTCCTGCAGTGTTTCAATGTTCCCTTTATGAACTATTGCCCATGCATCAGTCACACATTGTCAACCTTGCCTTACGTTGTGTATGAGGTGTGTATGCAAGATGTATAAACAGCTGATGTTTTCATAGTGGCATGCACTGCATACTCCTGTTATGCAAGTTGCAGTTTTGACTGTAAGTTGGTTGCATGTGTGAATGTCAAACTCTCTTTCGGCAAACTGTAAGCTCGCAGAAAAATATTTTGGTGTATAACAAATAATATTATTTGTTTATGCCCCTCCCACTTCCTGTGTCTATCCCAGCAGCAGAATGATTGAGCAGGATAGGTTTGGGGCCAGGTAGCTAAGTCATGGTGTTATACAAGTTGCCATTTTGGCTGCAAGTTGGTTGCATGACTGACTGGATGCGATTCAGTTCACTACCAAGCTGCCAATGTGATTAGGAACTCTATATATATATATAGTAACCAGCTACGTATACTTAGCTAGTACACTATTGTTTGACTGCAAGTTAATTGCATGCATGTGTGAGTGGACAGGATACAGTTCATTGCCAAGCTGCCAATGTGAGGCTATACAGGTTCACCTGTATATACCATCCTCATAAATGTATCATCGAGTCGGTAGACTCTCTATGTAGGGATACAACAGATGTGCAATAGAAGCTAATACAAAAAAATCTTCCCAAATCTCTCCAAATCTCTAAAACGCGACGCCATTTTCTTCATATGTGCACATGCGTAGAGCAACTTTGAACTTTGAACTCAAAATTGTGTACTGTGTGCGGAGTGAATGCTATCAAGTATGCTGCTATAAAAATGAGGTAAACAAGTGTAAAAAAAACATAAAAATGTATGGAGATATGTAGGGATAAGCAGGGATGATGGCATAAAACAGTTCAGTATACAACGCATACTTTTCTCATTATACATGTATTATGTGGAAGGAATCATATGTAAGATGGTGTTGTATACTGAACTGTTTTATGCCATCATCCCTGCTTGTTTTCATACTTTTTGCTGTTCTGTTATCCCTACATCTCCATACATTTTTGATGTTTTTTACACTTGTGTAATATGGATTAGGCAATCCATTTGTACACTGATTCATGTGCTCAAACAACCAGTATAATTATGTTGGAATAATGAATCAACTTGGTACAGATGTAAATTATGTCCTAATGTTCTTGTTCTTACAGTAAAGCCAACATGACAGCCCCAAAAATGTTGTGTCTGTAATATTCGAGTTTATCAGAAGCTAACATTGGTAGCTATCATGATAATATTGTGTGTCTGATCCAAATGCATGCACCCAATTAACCTGGGGTAAATCAAATTGATAGCAGTATGCAGGCTTGACATTGACTCTGTGCACTCAATTGCACAGCCGCTTCAGCCAGTGAATGTCACCATTAAGTTTTGGCAAGCAGTGAAACATGATAGCATTACTACAAAACTAGGAGGACAGTGAACTTGAGTCAGTTGCTGTGCACACTTGTATAGCCTTTGGGCATACACTATGAGACTAGGTACACCTAGCTGCACATTGCATGAGCAGCTGGATACAGTTGTAGTGCATGGCTTTTCCAGTACCATCCACAGCATATAATATACCTTGTCGGATGGAAAATCGCAGTTTTGGTAGTCATGGGAACTAATCATGTTGCAATGAAATTTGCAAGTGCTCTGAATTTTCAGTCAAAAGCTGAAATCAGTTACGTATGTATTACATTCTGTACCCTGTTCAGTTTGTGCATATGTACACAACTATATAGCTAGCTAGCTGCTGTTTTCACTGTAGATTAATTTGTTACTTGAGTTGCACTTGTGAGTGGACAGGATACAGTTCGTTACCAACCTGCTGACGTGATTAGGAACTCTCTCTCTCTACGTCCACTAAGCAATCCATTTGTTCACTCATTGATTCGCTACATTGTAACAAACATCATATAGCATGCAAGAAATTATTAATTTAGTCACAAGGTGTGTGGTTCACATGCACTACAAATAAAAGGTGACTGAAGGTCAACCAGAAGCCACCATCTTCAATATTGCAATATTCGAGCTTATCAGAAGCTAACATTGGTAGCTATCATGATAATATTGTGTGTCTGATCCAAATGCACCCAATTAACCTGGTGTAAATCAAATTGATAGCAGTATGCAGGCTTGACATTGACTCTGTGCACTCAATTGCACAGCCGCTTCAGCCAGTGAATGTCACCATTAAGTTTTGGCAAGCAGTGAAACATGATAGCATTACTACAAAACTAGGAGGACAGTGAACTTGAGTCAGTTGCTGTACACACTTGTATAGCCTTTGGGCATACACTATGAGACTAGGTACACCTAGCTGCACATTGCATGAGCAGCTGGATACAGTTGTAGTGCATGGCTTTTCCAGTACCATCCACAGCATATAATATACCTTGTCGGATGGAAAATCGCAGTTTTGGTAGTCATGGGAACTAATCATGTTGCAATGAAATTTGCAAGTGCTCTGAATTTTCAGTCAAAAGCTGAAATCAGTTACGTATGTATTACATTCTATACCCTGTTCAGTTTGTGCATATGTACACAACTATATAGCTAGCTAGCTGCTGTTTTCACTGTAGATTAATTTGTTGCTTGAGTTGCACTTGTGAGTGGACAGGATACAGTTCGTTACCAACCTGCTGATGTGATTAGGAACTCTCTCTCTCTACGTCCACTAAGCAATCCATTTGTTCACTCATTGATTCGCTACATTGTAACAAACATCATATAGCATGCAAGAAATTATTAATTTAGTCACAAGGTGTGCGGTTCACATGCACTACAAATAAAAGGTGACTGAAGGTCAACCAGAAGCCACCATCTTCAATATTGCAATATTCGAGTTTATCAGAAGCTAACATTGGTAGCTATCATGATAATATTGTGTGTCTGATCCAAATGCACCCAATTAACCTGGGGTAAATCAAATTGATAGCAGTATGCAGGCTTGACATTGACTCTGTGCACTCAATTGCACAGCCGCTTCAGCCAGTGAATGTCACCATTAAATTTTGGCAAGCAGTGAAACATGATAGCATTACTACAAAACTAGGAGGACAGTGAACTTGAGTCAGTTGCTGTGCACACTTGTATAGCCTTTGGGCATACACTATGAGACTAGGTACACCTAGCTGCACATTGCATGAGCAGCTGGATACAGTTGTAGTGCATGGCTTTTCCAGTACCATCCACAGCATATAATATACCTTGTCGGATGGAAAATCGCAGTTTTGGTAGTCATGGGAACTAATCATGTTGCAATGAAATTTGCAAGTGCTCTGAATTTTCAGTCAAAAGCTGAAATCAGTTACGTATGTATTACATTCTATACCCTGTTCAGTTTGTGCATATGTACACAACTATATAGCTAGCTAGCTGCTGTTTTCACTGTAGATTAATTTGTTGCTTGAGTTGCACTTGTGAGTGGACAGGATACAGTTCGTTACCAACCTGCTGACGTGATTAGGAACTCTCTCTCTCTCTACGTCCACTAAGCAATCCATTTGTTCACTCATTGATTCGCTACATTGTAACAAACATCATATAGCATGCAAGAAATTATTAATTTAGTCACAAGGTGTGCGGTTCACATGCACTACAAATAAAAGGTGACTGAAGGTCAACCAGAAGCCACCATCTTCAATATTGCAATATTCGAGTTTATCAGAAGCTAACATTGGTAGCTATCATGATAATATTGTGTGTCTGATCCAAATGCACCCAATTAACCTGGGGTAAATCAAATTGATAGCAGTATGCAGGCTTGACATTGACTCTGTGCACTCAATTGCACAGCCGCTTCAGCCAGTGAATGTCACCATTAAGTTTTGGCAAGCAGTGAAACATGATAGCATTACTACAAAACTAGGAGGACAGTGAACTTGAGTCAGTTGCTGTGCACACTTGTATAGCCTTTGGGCATACACTATGAGACTAGGTACACCTAGCTGCACATTGCATGAGCAGCTGGATACAGTTGTAGTGCATGGCTTTTCCAGTACCATCCACAGCATATAATATACTTTGTCGGATGGAAAATCGCAGTTTTGGTAGTCATGGGAACTAATCATGTTGCAATGAAATTTGCAAGTGCTCTGAATTTTCAGTCAAAAGCTGAAATCAGTTACGTATGTATTACATTCTATACCCTGTTCAGTTTGTGCATATGTACACAACTATATAGCTAGCTAGCTGCTGTTTTCACTGTAGATTAATTTGTTACTTGAGTTGCACTTGTGAGTGGACAGGATACAGTTCGTTACCAACCTGCTGACGTGATTAGGAACTCTCTCTCTCTACGTCCACTAAGCAATCCATTTGTTCACTCATTGATTCGCTACATTGTAACAAACATCATATAGCATGCAAGAAATTATTAATTTAGTCACAAGGTGTGCGGTTCACATGCACTACAAATAAAAGGTGACTGAAGGTCAACCAGAAGCCACCATCTTCAATATTGCAATAAGCGGACAATATGGCACCAACTACAGCCTCGTCCTCTCTGCTGCAGCTCCTGGCAATTATGTGGAGCTGGCCAGCTTGCCCGCTTTCATAAGAAGTAAGTGCAGATAGCAATTTGCTTTCCCATTGCAAACGAACTTTATATAATGTGCGTGAATGGCTAGCTATAGCAATGACAGCCAAAGGGAAGACAAAAGCACTCATACTCAGTAACCACGGTGATTCTCTTTATCATCGAGTTGGTATAGGCTCTAAAATTAGCTATGTAGTGCGGACATTAAGGTGCAGTATTGGCTATAGCGTGCTATTTTGTTTGCCATTTTTTTCAATTCAACACTGAGCTATTTTTGAACTTCAAGTATAGATAATAGCATAATAGCAAGCTATAATTGAAGGGCTGAGAACCAGAGTGGTCTAACCCACAAACATTGAACTACCCCCCCCCCCCCCCCCTAAACTTGAGAATACTGTTAAAATGTGTTTCAGGAGCTGCTGAAATTTCAAGAATTTGAAAATTTCAGTCATACCCATTGCATATTTTTTCATCCATTTTTGTGCAATTCATGCAATTTCCAGTACTTGATTTTGGGTTAGACCACTCTGGTTCTCAGCCCTTCAATTAGGAATCGGTGCATGAAACTGCACTAACTACTCCTGCAGATCAGGGGGGTATGTACTTCAAAGCATCGTTTCACTATGATGAACATCTGTATCAAAGTAATTAGGAATCATTGACTAACTACTCCTGCAGGAGGTATGTACTTCAAAGCATTATGATGAACATCTGTATCAGAGTAATTAGGAATCATTGAAACTGCACTAACTACTCCTGCACATGCAGACCAGAGTGGTACTCTAGTCCATCCAACTGGCAGCAGTTTCAGTGGCAAACATGGTAAACCAAATCACTTGCATGCATGCGTCGACAGTGGGATGACATATTATGAAGAACGTAGTCTAAATAATACAGCAACTCATACACACATGCATATGCACCTTATACATAACTACACACATGTACACACACATGCACACACAGGTAACACACACATGCATACACAAGTAACACACACATTTCCATATAACTATACGTACATGCACACCCACCAACACACTAGTACTGTAGTTCTATATTGTCCCAGCACATGGATGCTCTAGAGTCAAGCAGATCTTTGAACTACATTGTACTGTTACATTGCTATAGAGTATACTTATTTGGTCTAATAATAAACATCAGCATACAAAAATCACGCTGTGGAATTCAAGGTGGAACATAATTATGCACACTAGATAATTGTTCACAACATGACTGTGTGTTCATTCAGTAAGGAAAAATCAGCATGACAAGAGTTATTGTGAGTGTCCTTTTGTACAGATACACATGCATGGGGTGATTACATGAACAGCAAATTACACGATTCTCAATTAATTTTTACAGCTCTTCACAATAAGAAGAGAAATTACATTACACTGTACTGGTTCACTTGTTTATCTTGTTGCAGTGGCCACCAATGTAGGTTTCGACCACATGGACATCAGTATCGAGTTTCATTACGTCTACTTCGTACGGATTTGTGGAGAGAATCACAAGATCAGCAAATTTGCCAACCTCCAAGCTGCCAATTTCATGCTCTTTAAAAAGCTGGTGAGCTGGACCAATGGTGAAGGCTTTGATAGCGTCCTCAATCGAGATGCAGTACTCTGGCCCGTAAACCTTGTCAGGCTTACCCATTTGTGTGCGAGTAATAGCTGTCTTCATGTTAGCAAAGGGGAGTGGTGGGCCAGGAAACGTCGGGTGGTCTTGATGAATGGAGATATGGCCAACGAGTTTCACAGCTGCAGCCAGAGGAGCCCAACGGTCCGTCCTGTCTCGTCCAAAGATAGATTGGGAAAACGTTTCACCATAAAAACGGAGCTGATCAACAAAAAACGATGTATTCACACCGAGCTCACCACATTTTTTAAGCTGGTCTTCTGTTACAAGCCCCAGATGTTCAAGACGATGTCTGCGATCATCTTCGGGCTTCATTAACTGCTGGTAGACCTTCAAGCTTTGATCGATAGCTCTTTCTCCATGTGAATGAATTGAAACTTGCTTTCCTTGATCGTGGCACTCCTTCACCATCTTGTACAGCTCATCGTCAGTCCAGTTGAGAATTCCGCGATTGGGTGGCGGTGGGAATGACAGTTGCTTGGTCAGCTCATCTTGAAGGTATGGTTGTTCTACGGCAGAGGTACCAGCATGAGGAGACCCATCAGCCCAAAATTTGCATCCTGCCACCCACAGCTTGCTGCTTTCCAGAATATGCTCCGTTCCATGAGTCGTGTACAGAGCAAGACGAATGGGACAATCCCTAAGAAGTGCCTTTAAGCTGAGACAAAGATCTTGGACTCTTTCAGGACTATATGCCAACTCTGTAACGGTCGTGAATCCTCTGGATGCGTAATCCTTCCACTGATCATAGATTGCTACAAACGCGTCGAGCACCATACCAATTGTTTTTGGATAGTGCTCCAGGATGCTATTAATTGCTGGCTCCTCCAGTAGCAAGCCAGTCAATTTCCCACCTTCCTTGACGTACGTTCCACCAGGTGGGCTCTCAGAATCATCCGTGATGCCGCAAACTTCAAACGTCTTGTGGTTCACCCAGGCTGCATGGCCACTTTGAGCCATTATCGCAAGGGGAATCTTGTTTGAAAACTGCGTGTCAAGTATGTCAGCAGTAAGTGTGGGCAAGTCACGAATGAGCTCAATATCCCAACCCAGAAACACGCACCACGGAAGAGGAATTGCTTCAGGGTCTGCAGCATCGATGTCGTTTCGTATTATCGCCAATACTTCATCCTTGGTGCGGAACTTGCAATCAAAGCTGTATGCAGCGATATCTGTATACAGGAACCTGCTTCCAGCCAACCCTACAGCATGCTGATGAGCCTCTATGAAACCTGGGAGGAGCGTCTTTCCTTGCAGATAAATGACTTGGGTGCGGCCGCTCTGGATCTTTGACACAATGTCTACGTACTTGCCAACAGCTACAATCCGTTCCCCTTTAACAGCTAGAGCTTCGACTTGTGGATTCTGGTCGTCAAGAGTGAAAATGTCTCCCCCGTAAAACACGATGTCCGCAGGACCGTCATCCATGACATGTTTGGCGGGCGTTTTTTCTGCCGACTTTCCATGACGAACTCCCTGCGGTGCTTGACGATTTTCCATCCTGCTTACACCGCGTAACACCAGTTGCAGCAATTAAGCCCTAGCTAGCTATTATATAGACAAATTCGGAGACCACACCCACTGGGCACGAGACTATACTAGTGACAACCCTGCGGCGGCCGCGTTTTGCGGATTCCGCAAATGAGGCGCGCGCGTTTCCCAGAGCTAGGGGACCTGATTCTTGCAGTCATTACGCAACCGGAACGGAAGTCTATACTTCGCTATATAAATTTATTTGCACAGGAAGTACAACTTCCTGTCAATTTTCTTGACCTCTGGCGTTTATAATGATATTCATCAACTCATATCTTTTGCTCTTTTACACATCTTTGCATGAAATTTTGCTGTACAGCTAGCCTGATACCTTAATTTCTTCTCTCCCTGTCAATCATAAACAGCATCGATGAATGCAAGCGTAAGCAGTAGCCATATCTCTACGGGTATATCGAAAATGACCCCTCCCACAAACTTGTGACGAAAAATTTTCTGACAAGGCAGTCAATTTGTAACTTGGTAAGCTGGAAAAGGAGTCCTAATCCATACTGCGCAGAAAATTTGAAGTTGTGCGCGTGCATGGCGTTCGAGTTACAGGACCGCAAAGTTATGTAATAATACCGCGACAATTAACAAGCTCTCGATCAGTGCAAACTGCAGCTGCTGCCAAGATATATAATATATAGCAATGTGAAATCCGTGATTATTCTGCAAAAGGAAAGACACATATTGCACAACTACAGTGTTGCAAGTATCCCACTCATGCATAGTCTCGTGCCCAGACCTCCGTACAGGTTTCTGGCTTGGCACGACACTACCTCATGCATTGCAAATACAAAATAGTATACACAGATGTGTAGGTATTTACAACATAATGCAACAATTGCCTAACTATAGCATGATATCGATGGCAACAAATGGTGAAGACAAGAGCAGCAGGAGACGGCTATCTTCAGGTGAGATGTGACTATAGGGTATTATCAAACAAGTCATACGTACCTAGGTGGAGAAAAGGGAGAGAAACAACAAGACTAAGTGCATACTGTGTGATGGATTGCACAGATAACGTCTTTGCCTCGTTGCACCAGGTCAGGTACAGTCTGTTTTTAAAGCAGGGGAGCTAAGAAGCTGTGAGCGTGAAAGTCCAGTGCCAACCCCACTTTGCAAATTACCACCGTGTGTACAAGTATATAGAACCAACACAAACACACTGTGTAACTTGCGAGTCTCGCGTGGCCCAGACCCTTCTCGCGGCGATTAGTGGGCGGGGCGGGAGGAGGGGAGGATTGGGAAGAAGGGTCTGGTGACTCTGAACAGGATGTTGTTGGCTCTGCCGGAATGCTGGTAGAACCAACCAGATTGAAGCAGCATGCAATTTGTGGCACGATTTCCGCTTTGAGCGCGTGACTAGATTTATAGTTGACATGGCCGAGAAGATTCAAGACTGCCTCCTTAGCAGCTTCACAGCTAGTCTCGTGTGGCCCAGACCCTCCCCTCCCCTTTCACCCCGCCCCACTAATCGTCGCAGGAAGGGTCTGGGCCACGCGAGACTACTTCACAGCTACGTTACACGCAGTTGATGTCCAAACAAAGGATCTTGTTCAGAGTCACCAGACCCTTCTTCCTCCCTCCCCTCCCCTTTCGCCCCTCCCCACTAATCGCCGCGGGAAGGGTCTGGGCCACGCGAGACTAGTAACTTGCACTGAAACACTCTTGAACATTGTGTAACGACCCTGACCTAACACACATCAATCCTAGCCTTCGGCCACAGATACTTTGTAGTTTCAGGTTGCATTTCGAGATGGCTTGAAGACAATATTTGGGATCAAACAGCTTTTGAAAACGAGATGATTCCCTCTGACAAGGCCTTGCTACTGTGATCATGTTGGGTTGTTCACATGTGGCAGCAAGCTGATCACACCCTTGCATTGAACCAGGAGTACATGAGCCGCCGAAGGCAGCGGAGCATCGAACTCAGCATAGCGCACCCTAGCTGAAGTAGTAGTCCTTCACATGTCCCAATTTTACCTTATACGGCAAGAGGCCATTACGTAATTGGCGTTTGTGCGGTACTGCAAAGGTCTTCCATATAAGGTATGACCGTAAGGCGTGAGGGATTACAACATGTAATCGGCGGCTCATGCGCTCCTGATTGAACCAATCACACAGTGTGGCTGGTCTCTTAATAACGGCGAACTTACTGAGATTTGGGATTTGGGACAGTGAGAGCAATGTCACCGCAGTTCGTCAAAGGGTGACTTCATTGCTAAGAGGGTGCAGGTGCACCACAGGATGTACCGGACTATGCGGCTGCAGAAGGAAAAAGATTCGATGCATAACTGTTCCAACACAGAGGAGGCTATACATGGCTGAAATAGCTCTTGAACAAGAGTCATAGACCACCGATATTGAGGTACACGACACAGCAGTCTAGCGGCTAGCCCCTCTCCGCCCGGCCGGTGAAGTGGCCGCGCGGTGAAGCCGCGCGTGGAGGGCGGAGAGGGTCTAGCAAACATTGCACTTGATTGCATTTCAACTGACCAATCAGATCTCACTGAGGTGATTCATTCCAATTTCATTCATGACTCTTGTGATAGTAAACCGAGCCACTCGCCTGCGATCAGCCCGGCGGAGAGTGTCTTAAACTTACACTTGAACTAAAGTAGTCTAACCTGGATGCCTCCACGGGTACAGAACTCCTCCTTGGTACTTCACCGGTTCACAGGTACATGTAATTGGCATTCCAGAAAAAAGTGATCAAGTGCAACGTTTGCTATACCCTCTCCGCCCTCCGCACGCGGCTTCACTGCATGTGCACTTGACCGGCTGGGTGGAGAGGGGCTACTGTAGCGGCTTGACTGACGACACAAGATATAATTGACCAGATTTTTGGGAAAGGAGAAGGCGGAGAGGTATTGGAGATAGATGAGACTGACAATAGTGATTCAGAGGATCTATGATACATCAATGATATAATATTTGCCCACAAGATTTCTATACAATGTCATGATTGACAATGGTTGGTTATGTACACATGCAGATTGCAATGTTAATTGGGGCGAGCCAGAGCAAGCCCCACACTAGCGTGACTTCACTGCGCAGTGCATGTGTATGTTTGATCTTTGGTTGGATCTTGCACTTACCGTAAATTTTAAATCAGCGGATTTCACCTGCACGTGCACAATAATATTCAAATTCAACGAACCCTCGATGCAAGGATAGTGAACAGTCTACTTGTTCGATGGACGATGGCGACAACAAAGACGGAGACCACTCGTAAACCTACCAATTCATTGGCTAGAGCACTAAGCGAACCAAGAACATTCTCCCTCCTCGGTATGCAGTCGCAACAACAAAGATGGAGACCAGTTCGTGGACCTACCGCCGTGGCCGGTGATGTACCTGCTAGACAGCTTCAGCTAACGCTAACCTTGCTGTGATGTGCATGAATGTATGTATAATTTCCGCGGCCTACTTTGCCCAGTCACATTCTGATGACAGTCATGTGAATGCAACTGCTCCCTGCATGTGCATGCACTTCGCTCAGACTCGCCCTCCAATGTCCTGCATTCCACTAGTAATTATGACATTGTAGATTTTATGTAGTGATATCATGACAAACATCTGCTTATAATACTCCACTAGTAGCATCACTAGACACTTACCTATACCATACTTCAGCGCCTCCAGATGTGCACACTTTCCCTTGCCAGGTGGTAGTCTGTCTTATGAAGCTCCTGCACCACAGGATGTACCGGACTATGCGGGTGCAGAAGGGAGAAGATTCAATGCTCAATAGGATGCCAGTGCGTTAACTGTTCCAACACAGAGGAGGTTATACAACAAGATGAGATGGCTGAAATAGCTCTTGAAGAAGAGTCATATCACTGATATTGAGGTACATGACAAACTACATAACAGTTCGGGAAGGGAGAAGGCAGAGGTAGGTATTGGAGAGAGATGAGACTGACAATAGTGATTTAGAGGATCTATGATACATCTACAATACTCGAAACTCAGTTTGTCCAAAAGATTTCTAGCCAATGTCATGTACAGGACATGTCAACAATGGTTGGTTATGTACACGTGCAGAAAGCAATGTTTATATGTAGTGATATTTTATTTTCTGACAAACATATGCTTATAATACTTGACTGGTAGCATCACTAGACACTTACCTATACCATACTTCAGCCTCCAGATGTGCACACTTTCCCTTGCCGGGTGGTAGTCCGTCTTATGAAGCTCCTCCAAATTTCGCGGAAGGAACACTGCTCGATTGCTCCCAACAATTACCGCAAATCTCCCCTGTAGGTCTATTCATCGTCTTTTATCTGTGCATCTGTGCCTCTAGACCCCCTGATCCACGTTTGCTATCCGTAGGAGCGATTAGAGATGGAATAGAGAGGGAAGAGAGCTCTGCTGCTGATACCGCTTCCGTCCTCCATTTTGACACCGGAAATGTGACGCCGTCTGCAAATAAAATTCCGGGTTGCGTAATGACTGCTTGATGGCGATGTTGAGCTCCTCTCGATTCTGTGAAATAGAGTCTCTCATGGTTCCCACACGTTCTTGTTGATGTCTGTGTCTACATGTACGAATGTCCTACGTTGTCAGCTGTTCTGTGTCCTACGTTGCCAGCTGTTCTCTTTCCTAAGTTGTCAGCTGTTCTCTTACCGTCTCGTATGACGAAGAGGATACTTCTTCGGATTTCAGAACATTGTTAGGCCACTGGCCTAGGTTGACAAGGGCTGTCTGTGTCTGGGTTAAACTCTGAAGACTGATGCGGAGGAGGTGAGGTGGTTACTCCATGTATTACACCAACACCGTGAGTTTGGCTGGGTCTCATATGGATTCCGGGTCCTCGATCAGTGCTTCTGGGGCTATTGGGAGTCAATTTCGCATTGTTATCCCTTAGTATGCCTGAAATGACCCCTGAATATAAGTCAAGACTTCTGATGAGGGCAACTAGCAAAACCCTGATGATTGGTGCAGAGGAGGTGAGGTGGTTACGTCTGTTATTACACCAACACAGTTCGGCTGGGTCTGTCATGTATGGATTCCGGGACCTCAATCAAAACTCAGGGGCCTGTGAGAGTCAATTCCAAACTGTTATCTCACGGCATGCTAGGCGATGATGTCTGAACGTTGAAATTATGTGTGTTCATGTGTGTTTCTGTACTGACTATTAGCCCTAATGGGCAATGTCATGAAACTTTTGACTTTTGACTTTGACTAGTAAGTGCTTCCTGCCGGACCAATATCCATGTCCTTTGAAGATGTTTGCTTATGTTTTTGCATAGAACCAAGGGCATTTTCAGAAAAACAGAGTACTTGTAGCTATACATACGTGCATGGTTATTGATCCGGCAGGAAGTAGGGTGATGGGTTAGGGCCAAGGCCATGCAGGCCCATTACTGAATTCGAATGTGATCTGTTAAAAGTATGAGTACTTCCTGCCAGACCAATATCCATGTCATACTATAATATTATACTAGCTCCCTACCTAGCTAGCTATACCTATGCGCCACAACTCATGAAATGTGAAATACAAAACATTGCCTCTTGCAATTGAAGGGCTGAGAACCAGAGTGGCCTAACCCACAAACATTGAACTTGCCCCCCTAAACTTGAGAATACTGTTAAAATGTGTTTCAGGAGCTGCTGAAATTTCAAGAATTTCAGAAATTCGGCCATATACTCATACCCATTGCATATTTTTTACTCCATTTTTGTGCAATTCATGCAATTTGCAGTACTTGATTCGGGGTTAGGCCACTCTGGTTCTCAGGCCTTCAATTGGTCACCATAGTATGGGACCTCGGGTGCATTACTTATTACTCCTGTAAACAAGCCACTAGACTTCCCGTAACAATTTTAATTAGCATGACTGCCATTCACAGCAGATTGCATCCAGTCACGTGGACAGTGTCTGCTTCCCGGACAGGCATAGCTATACCTCCATACCTATAGCCACACTGTAAAAACTGCATGACTAGTGAACATCACCACCTGGTATAATTATAGTAATATCTGTGGCAGAACGAAGTAACCATCACCTCCAATTGTAGTGACATCACCAGGAATTGCCACAGATATCACTACCTGGTAGTGACGTTTACTAAATCATGCAGTTTTTACAGTGGTAGACACTTGGTGTCGTGGACCTCTGCAATATAGCTAGCTACTTATTGTGTGAACAGTGATGTGAAGGTGCTTAAAATTTTTATGTAAGACCATCAAATCTCTTGCCTTGTGCTCATGGACTACTTTTGTCCCAGAAGGGGATGGAGCACACTGATTTGCACATAATTTTATGCATTCATTCAATCTAGTACAGTGTTATATAATAGCAGCATTAATGGACACATCTGCATGCATGGTTGTTGACTTGACTTGAGTAGGTGTGTTCTGTTGAGTCCCACTATTGCCATAGGAGATTTTCTTTCTCTCCTATAGGAGTTGACTCAGCTCTACCCTAAAAAAAATGAGTTGGTGTGTTCTTGAAGGTGTTTCATTCACACCACATCCTTCGGAGGGGATGTAAAGCCGTCAGTCCCGGGGGACCTGGTTCAATCAGCTCTGCCTTAAGCTTCTCCAGGCCCTCCAAACTCCTTTGGTTCGTGAGGATTTAGCCTGGATAAATATTCACACTTAGCGTTCCCTAGCTTAGCTACGACCTTGTTTCGGAGCTGTTTAATTTTTTGACGATCACTTATGTCTCCACTATGATGTGCTTTCTTGAAGTATAAATTTCTCAATTGGATGATGTCTTTGCTCAGCCAAGGTATACAGACCGAGGAATACACTCTTCCATACCCCCAACAAAGTTGTTTTGAAACATATCCAACTTGTCTGGATGTCAGCTTCCGCTCCAACGTCCGCTCCAATGTCAGCTTCCACTCCAGCGTCCGCTCCAATGTCGGCTTCCGCTCCAACGTTGTGTAATCAAAAAAAAAACGGAAAGTAGCTATGCACGCAGGCCATACGACTGACCAGAATTAGCAGATAGAGGAACTGCCAAGCTGTATACAATTCTTCCCACTAGCTACCTCCTGAGGAACCCAGCTGTGTACAATCCTTCCCACTAGCTACCTCCTGAGGAACCCAGCTGTGTACAATCCTTCCCACTAGCTACCTCCTGAGGAACCCAGCTGTGTACAATCCTTCCCACTAGCTACCTCCTGAGGAACCCAGCTGTGTACAATCCTTCCCACTAGCTACCTCCTGAGGAACCCAGCTGTGTACAATCCTTCCCACTAGCTACCTCCTGAGGAACCCAGCTGTGTACAATCCTTCCCACTAGCTACCTCCTGAGGAACCCAGCTGTGTACAATCCTTCCCACTAGCTACCTCCTGAGGAACCCAGCTGTGTACAAACCTTCCCACTAGCTACCTCCTGAGGAACCCAGCTGTGTACAAACCTTCCCACTAGCTGCATGTGAATGTCATAATTATTCTTCCAAGGACATGCACTCTCCACACTGGACTGCAGCCGTGTCCCAGAAACTGAAACTGCATTTGAGAGAATCCAATACAGTTGCTGTTATTGTTTATACATGCAACTTGTCCAACTTGTACTCTATAGCTACATGCTTTGGGTCAAATGTGCGAGCAATAGCTAGTAAAAATCCTGGCATGCATGGTGGGTGGTCTTATACTCTTGGTGTCGATACCAATGCATGTGTCAATGACCACTCATCAGGAAAGAAAAAGGCCAAATTGTCAAGGTATAGGTAAACGTGTTTTAAGTCGGACTGCTAAGCATTAATTCCCAATTAATTTCATCTAAGATTGCAAGTATAATATGGCCTTCAAGTGCAGTTTGTTCTGCTATATACCATGATACGTACATACATAACTATATATATGAACACCTTGCAGGTACACCTCGGATGCATTAAACTTTAACTCTACCATTGATAGACCACCTACTGGTGTTCAGAGGTTCAATATGGGGATTTCGGGCCTTGTGGAGTATATCCATGCATGAACCTCCATATATCACTGGCAATGGTTTAATCATTGATTGATCTGATGACCTCTTACTGGACCAATTATAGTACATTGTGAAATAAGTTGAGAGATAGTAGATATACAAACAGCCTCTACAAGCAAAGGTTGTCATGCATAAGCCTTTACTTGCCATGGCCATGGAAATCGAATGGGTACATAAATGGTGAGTCCTTCATGGCTATGACGTTCAAACTGGGGATTAGCTACTCAGTGAAAAGCATGTAATTTCACCAAAATGTGATCCATGCATGCCTGTAAATGATTACTATCCAGCCAAGTGAAAATGCTTGTAGTATAATCTGTATAAGTACGTTGTCAGTTGTGTAGTTGTAGCTACACACGAATTAAGGTTTAAGGCAATGTTGTTTTAGTTAACTAAAATTAGTACTATAATGCATTTTAGTTTGGCATATTTCACTTTATTAGAAACTAAAACTAAAATGAGGACTGTCTCAGCCTGTTAATTAAAACTACAACTAAACTAATAACTACACTGAAAAGAAAAAAAGCCAAACATTAGTTTAGTGACTAAACTAATATTTGGCTTCTTTGCTGCAGGTGTACAGGTACAGTCCTCAACTCGGGCATTTGTCAGCGTTGCAGCACGTGGTCTTTCACTAATTTCCATTCCCAGACTGCATGCAACAAGCCTGGGAACGAGAACAGGCCTATTGCTGTTTTTTCCGGGACAAAGCAACTTCCGTACAGGACAGGGGACAATACAAAGAATTCCGGGACTGTCCCGGATGTTCCAGGACACTTGGCAACTATGTGACATTGTCATAATGATTGTACACAGCTTGGTTCCTCAGGAGGTATATCTAGTGCGGAGGATATTGTACACAGCTTGGTTCGATCCTCTGGAGGTAGCTAGTGGGAAGGTTTGTACACAGCTGGGTTCCTCAGGAGGTATATCTAGTGGGGAGGATATTGTACACAGCTTGGTTCCTCAGGAGGTATATCTAGTGGGGAGGATATTGTACACAGCTTGGTTCCTCTGGAGGTAGCTAGTGGGAAGGTTTGTACACAGCTGGGTTCCTCTGGAGGTATATCTAGTGCGGAGTATATTGTACACAGCTTGGTTCGATCCTCTGGAGGTAGCTAGTGGGAAAGTTTGTACGTATACACAGTTGTGTTCGTATGGAGGTAGCTATAGTGGGGAGGATATTGTACACAGCTAGGTTCCTCAGGAGGTAGCTAGTGGGAAGGTTTGTACACAGCTGGGTTCCTCAGGAGGTATATCATATCTAGTGGGGAGGATATTGTACACAGCTGGGTTCCTCAGGAGGTATAACTAGTATGGAGGATATTGTACACAGCTGGGTTCCTCAGGAGGTATATCTAGTATGAAGGATATTGTACACAGCTGGGTTCCTCAGGAGGTATATCTAGTATGGAGGATATTGTACACAGCTGGGTTCCTCAGGAGGTAACTAGTGGGAAGGATTGTACACAGTTATAGGTTCCTCAGGAGGTAGCTAGTGGGAAGGATTGTACACAGATTCCTTCTAGTGGTCCCATCCCTTAGCATCTCTCGAACTCTTACTCAGAATGACATGATGGCCTCAGACGGCCCATTTCATTTTGGGGTCAGAGTGTTAGTAGCTACATGGTACATCCCGCTCCATTGAATCGATCGATGGCTACAGTCACTGCCACAGAAGGTCTCAATGGCACCATTGTCTTGTGTCAGCATCGCAATCGGGAAACCCAAAACAATACATGCAGTAAAATACATGTGGAGTGTAGTGATTATAATGACTGCAGCCACATAACACTAGCTATACTGTTGCATGCATGTGCTTTGTGTCACAAAGTGGGACCTGCCAACTGGAACACTACTGTGCATCGCGAATTACCATCTGGATATAATCACTGAAATTGGCAGTCAGAATACGTCTGCAATAGACACATTTTGCAGCTGTTAACGTACTCTCCAAAGAGTGTTGCCTTAGACACAATCATGTTCACTGTTACTCCAGTCTATGCACTAATATAACTGGACCAAGGGACACCAGTGGCACTGTCAGTTACGTAATCCCAGCCCAAAGAGGTAAGGCTTTGTGTTGGTGTGTACATCCCGGACTATATTATATTGTGGAGGACCGGAACTGTTACATAGTGTTAATTAATGCTTGTGCAACATTGGAGGGAGCCCCTTGGTGCGCAGGGTGACTTCTTTAGTGTATTGTTGTCTTTGTTGTTGGTCTGTATGGTCTTTTGTTCTTGCTCTGTATTTAAGTAGCGCTTGGTTTGTATGTAGTTAGATTCTGAGGAGATTGGAGATTGTGGAGATTTTGTGAGTCAGTTATAATTATTCTTCGGCTGTGAGTTTAAGGACAAGTTATACCGCTCGGGTCCTTTACATATATACAGGCTCCTATGTCACACGTAGTCACATGCATGCATACTCATGCACTTATTTAACCTCCCATTCTCAGGTGGTACCCACCTCCATACATTCCTCAATTACCGTATAGAGCATGTAATCCTCCCTCCCCAGCAAGATGGAGTCTTATTCATGCAGTTGCAGAGTTCCTGGGCCAGGAAAACCTGCATACAGCCGTGTACATAATACAAACTTCATAAGCATCATTTTAACAACTAGCTACATACACTGTATACGTTCATTCCTAGGTATCCATATAACTCTATGCTAATTGCAAAACCTGGAGGTATACTTATTCAGACAGAAAGCTACCTGCACTTCACAGAAGCAAGTAGCTTATAGGAACAACAAATTATCCCCTCTTTACGTTTATGGTAGTTTAAACTATATAAACTTGCCCATCCTAACAGACGCTACACTAGAACAGTATGGCTACCACCATAAACAGTATACTTTGCTTCTTTAATCCTTAGAATGCGCCTACCCTCAATGTGTATCCAAGTTACCAGATTACACTGTGTGCTGATGGCCAAGAACAAAATTCACTCAATGGGTCAGGGACTGCACCAACTCACAGCATTGTTCAGCCGCTAGAATACGGAGCCTACATCAACTGGTCTGTTCCGATAGCTGTAAATTTCTCAACCAGCGACTGTATGAGCAGCAGCAGTCTTTCAGTGACATGTAAGTTCAGTGATATTAATGAGCCAGTAGGGCTTCCACAGGGTGGTTAAAGACTAAGTTACAATTTTTAAAAGGAACTTTAGGCACACATCCCACTTTGCAGCCCCATGAACGAAGGGGGTGCACAAGTTTTAATCCATTTTTAAGCAATTTGGACAATTCCCCATTTTTGACTGTACCTAAGGTACCATTTTTACTTGATGCGTTTCGTTCACAAATGCTTTTCCATTTCTTTACATGTGTATAGTTTATTATAGTCGGTAAGCTCAACTATTTACCCAGCATGATGTGTGATTCAAATATAGAAACGGTACAACCAGTGCTGATGAATTTGATCTTTGTAGTAATCCAGATGTTGCATACATCATGCACCTGAACTCGCAAATAAGACGGACACATTCACGTAACTGGAGGTATAGGTATAATGGTTCATTCTGTGCTTAGCCGAATTCACTCCCAGGCTTTTTCCATGCAGCTCTCCTAAGGAAAGATGAGGATATTTAAGTCTACCTATCACAACTTAGTTCATTTGCTAAATGTGAATTATACTTGACAATATAATTACTTCATCTATGCATGCGCTCCCTGCAGTGCAGTTCCATTTATAATTTCTGAAGATCCTACAGTGAAAGCAGTGGGACAAAATGCAACAATTTCGATCATCTTCGTAGCAATAGCTGCACCCTCAGTGATGTTTGATGTCGTCAGTACTGCAGTAATTGACGTTGCTTACTGGAATACTGTGCAGGGTGATGCAAATAACCTCAGTCATAGCAGCAGTACGTTTCCAGCCGATTTTCCTTCTGTCCGAACTGTTCAGATACTCATTACTGACTTGACTATCAACACAGAGTACAGCTATAGGGTCAGAGTGCTGACCAGCAGTGCCTCCAATGCTGTGGAAATTCCAAGAGCTATCAATGGGACCTTCAGAAGTAGTCCAGACGTACACAGTAGTACAAGTCCAGAAGCAGGTATGACATGGTAGAATGTGGCATTATAAGTAGTATATATATACCGTATATTTTGGCATGTGGTAAGAAATTGGGTCAAGACGCTCCCAGCTGACAGTTATAGGGTGACTGCATTTTCATTTTATTTTCATGTCAGATAGATAGATAATAAGTACATGCATCTCTGACAGGAGATCTGGATTAATGTAGTGGAGCGGAGTGAAGCCAGGCATGACCATATATAGCTGGTGTGATGTTAACTCCAAATGACTGGAATGTTAGATTTCACAGGCAAACTTGAGCGTGCAGTACCTATAGTACCTTAATGTATATTCCCTTTTGTGCATTAAAATTAAAACATTTTATGCCAGGTAGTCTCTTTCTTGCTACAGGTTCTAACACGGGAGGTTCTGGTGTGCCATGGCAATCTCAGTTGTTCTTTCCTCAGTGATATCTTCCTCTGTGATATCCTTCTCTGCCGGAGTTCTGCTGGCTGCAAGCAGCACCTATTACTGCGCGAAACGGAGGAAGAGGACCAAAAAGAGCAACCGCCTAGTTGGAACCCCTTCAGAGGAGTGCCATCAATCTGGCCCATTGTATGCTGAAGTGAAGCCGGTGCCAGTGAGTATGCTGGAGATGAAGGAGAACATTGCATATGGTCCAGTGGGGCGCTGAATGTATGAAAATAATTTGATTGGATGATAATAATTATTGACAAAAATCTACATCAGTTATATTTGAGGTTCACTAAGAGCTGGTTAGATATATGAAAGTTTTAGTCAGGCTTGTCTAGAAATAGTTCTCTAACATATACTTCTTCATATCTTCTTCTTCTTCTTCTTCTTCTTCTTCTTCTTCTTCTTCTTCAACAAGGAATGCCATTAACTAGCCTCAGTCCCATCCCATCCCTAAATTCTACATTTTTCAATGGGATGGGACTGAGGCTGGTTAATGGCATTCCTTGTTTGTCTGCTTTTTCGGGAGTCGATCGGGGTGGCCATCACTAAATCGTTTGTAATTTTTGTAAGAAACTTTTTTGTTTCTAGTTATAATAGGGAAGCACGACATTCACGGGGATATTTATTAGCTATAATTGCCAACAGCTGATTGGGAAGCATTAGGACCCATAAATATGCCACTGGAATATCTTCTTTCAATCATTGCAATTAATTATAAGAGATGTCAACATCCAAGGGGCATCTTTCATATCTCAAAACATTGGGAAGATTCATCAAGTGCTGGAATATCCTCTTGATTGCAAAGCTATTAAGAGGACATAATAGTGGCAAAGTTAGAGGTGTACTGAGCTTCTCAGCAACAGGTCGACATTCATATGGCACATAATTAAATTAACACTGTTGGGAGAACACTCAAGTGGCATATTTCATTTCAAAGGTTCTAATCAACAGATGATGTGCAGAGGAAAAAGATTTCATTCAGAGGCCACATAGCTAATATTGTTTCCCCCTCAGAAGCAGCATAATATATACTGTGGGAGTTTGGTTGTCTTCTGCTAGGTGCTTTACCCTATCTCAGTTGCGGATTCCCCACCTGACCAAAACTGGGTTAAAACAGACTGAATCTGTGTTAAAACAAACCTCCTACTTTACAGTGGCATTCTTTGCCAGAGTGGAAGTACAGTAACTGTGAGGTGGCCAGAGCCTGGTTATAACAACCCTTCTCTTGTATACAGTGTATACTCTTGTGTTGTTGCCAATACATACAAAGTGTATACTCCTGCAAGAAGTTTGAAGACTGCAATGAAAGGTAGTAAGTCACTATAAACTGTGATTCTATATTACTTTGAGTACCATTCTCTTTGCCTTTTAATTCAGTGTATGCAGCAGTTGTGTCAGTCATCTTTACTGCACTGATTGTGCAGTCAGCTCAAGAAACAGCTGCAGACTGCACCACAAATTGTCAAAATAGGCTTAGAAGGAACGTTATAGCCTCGTTCCCAGGCCCCGCCCAGCTTATTTTTGTTCGCGCGTGGGAGAGCCTGGGAACGAGGCTAGGAACGTTACCATGGCAGACTTTAACAGTGACTGCCGTAGTGGTGTGCAGCAAAGCTACGTTGACTGCCTTGCTGATGGCACTTGCTTAAACAACAGCAATGTCAAAACTGGTATTCAACAGCGTTACACGATATGCAGCAGTTATTATCAGCTGGAGTACACATGTATGTGCACATCAAATTGATTATGTGTGTCTTACTTTGACATAAACATTTACAATGATTTCTACATCTACAACCAGTGGAGGCACACAGAGGTGGACCATAACATGTTGCCATGTCAACACTCAGCTAGAGCCTTCCAGCTGCACTGACACATGCTCACTCAGTAAGATCTATTTTACTATGGAGTTTTAAGTTTACAATGCAGAGTCTAAATGCATAATATATGTTTCTGTTTTTCTAACGTAGTGTCCACAGCAACAAAGCCTCTTCCTGCTGCTGCCGTGCTGGGAGGAGCAGTTGCCATGCTGATGCTGATATTGTAAAAGGACTGCAGTATACATGCCAACTAAAATCAGTGGAACTGATTATTATAATTATAATGCATAGTGCATACAGTTTAAGGAACTGCAGTTTTCTACCAAATTTCTGTTTGACTCTCATCATTGGTTGCATTGCGTGATGCTTGACAGCAAGAGTGGTTAGTTCAATTTCAGTGAGCTCTCACTGCTACATTCATGTGTATAGGACTATGACGGTAGTAGTATGAAGTTTCACAAATGCTCCAATAAATAAAGAAGCATGTTGAGTGAGGTCTGTAAGATTAGCACTGCATGCCATGGCATGGTAGAACAAAAGCCAGTGAGTACTAACTTAGTAAGAACCTGAACCGTCCTCTCTGAATCTGCACTGTGTGAATTCAGATAAACTGATGCATAATCGCTATCTTTCTAGGCATAACTGCATGAGCTCCAGTGAGAACATTGACATTGACACTCAAAAAATATTAGCCATGCCATAGATTACCGTTACAAGACTTTGTAAGCTGGATGTGTGCTTCTTGGTACCTAACAAAAGCAGCCAATTTGCTATAGCTACTATGAAATAAACGTAAACAGCTTCAAAGCTCTTAATGCATGTCTAGCAACCTGGAGGATTGCGAATATGTTAGGGAACGAATTTGACAAAGACTCATGATACTTTAGAAGTCGAATATGCTACAGCAGGCATGGCATGAATATTAATTAGTCTGCAAATCCTGGAAAGAACTCTGTGTATATGGGTGTATATATATAATTTACTTCCTTCCAACTTGCTCACTTCAATTCTCAACCACCGTTATATCAGGACTGGTTAGGAGTCACCAAATCTTCTTGACAATAAATTAAATCCTGGTGAAGCTTAATTGTTGACTGCGAATGGACAATCTATGCAAGGAAAATACTGAACTGAATCAGAAAGACTGCCAAGTCCATTGTGTTGTATCCCTGGCACTTAGTCTACAGTAAATAGCTCATCCACCAGAGTGCCTCAACTGCTTGCATTACATAAAGTATGACCTCACATGATCAACACTCTGTTTAGGTACAACCAGCAAAGGAGTGATAAAATTTAAGCCTGTATGATGAAGCTCATCTCATTCGTATGATTTACACATAAAGTTGCTGGCTAATCATGAGATTGCACAATTCTCATGGATTTATGCTGCCAGTCAGGTTCGAAAGGAACAATGCATGGTGTAGCAAAGCTGAGCAGTTGACTTTAGACTTTAGAATTTTCTTATATGGCAACACTTTCACAACAACCGACAACCTGCAACGGCACTGCACTACAATCACACAGCCACTTTTATACAAAACTCACAATAGATCCAAGGGCGAGGCCAAATCTTTACAACACACAAAGGGTGGGTCGCAGGACAAAAGCTTGGCTACTCCTATAGAACAAAACATCAATAGCTGAATGCATAATATTATTTATAGTACACTGAATGAACAAACAATACTAGCTACAAGGAATGCCCAAAGAATGCAAACGCCATTCACACAATATAATTACAATGACTGTATTAGAGTAAATTTAGTTTGAGTTTGTGACGCATGGTCATAGATGCATGTGGGGATGGCATGATGCATGTTCTTGATCATCGAGTAAAACTAGCCATACACTAAAGGGCAGCTGAGTCGAATATAGCAATAGACGTACTAGTTTACCCATTCCTTGGTAGCTATTAGAGAAATTAGCTTTGCCAGTGTTAACCTGGAGTAACCACGTCTGAAATTTCTTGGTGCACGAACACTGTTTCATCTATGATGACCAAGTAGGACGTAAAACCGATTTAGATAGTACCTATACATGGCCTACATACTTTTGTACATTGTTGTGACTGTTTCAAATTGGTTATGTAACATGATGAGACACTATAGCAGCTAGCTGTAGTGAGTAGGTACACTCGCAACATGCATAACATAGTCACACATAATCACATTCTGGTTCACTCGAGACCTCATTACTACACTGCACAGATGCACACTCATCACAAACTATACAACTCGTTCAACAATCAACACTGTCACATGATATACAGCTATCTGCTAATCAGCAGGTCAAAGTTTAGTGATAGCATTCATGTATTGTACCCTCAATTGTTGGTGAGAGGCACTTTGGCGACAAGAAGACACATTGTGTGAATGGAGTGCCATAATGATAATTATGCAAGACTTCCAGACCACTCTTGAGCTGCATGGGATGACACTTCTGCTCCCAACAGAGCTTGGTAGCTAGCAACTCAAGACAAGTATATATAATATTATGTAAGTTCCAACACTCCGTTTGGGGATCCATACAAATTGAATTAATGTGTCATACGGAGGTAATTGCCGATAACATTATGTTTTGCATGTACCTTGTTTGTGGAACTTTTATGGGACACTTTGTTGACAAGCATGGGAAGGCATGATTGTATGCTTTTAAGGGACACTTTGGCAACGAGCATGTATTCTTAAATTTAGGGACACTCTGGTTACAAGCAGGCACATTGTATAGCTTTTAGTGGACACCTTGGTAACAAGCAGGTACATTATGTGAACATTGTAAGCTTTTAGTAGACAATTCGGTGACAAGCATGCACATTGTAGTACCATGACTTCACAATGCAGGTCAATTTTGAACTGCATGCTTTCCAAATAAAATGCAACTGAGTTAACCAAACTCAGCTACAACAACCCAGGTCTTCATGGTTAACGCTGGCCTTTTAGCTAGAGTTCAAAAGTTGATGTGAAGTACATACAAAAGAGGGCACTATGATAATCTTTAACTTTTGAGACAGGGCCTCTAGAGGTTGAGTGCAAGTAGCTAGCAACATGTGTTTCATCATAGACATAGTATACTGCAAAACATATACTTCATTAATTATTCATTTCTCAAGCCTCATACCTAGGATTGCGTTCGCACGTGGGAAAGCCTGGGAACGAGGCTATCTCAAACATACTGTAGTAAATCTACAAAGTTAGCCAATTTTAATTGATGCTAGGAAGTGCATACATACTTCAAAGCTTCGTTTCACTAGGAATGACACTCGAGAAAATACAAGTCCTTAATGCCTACTTGTACTTCAAAGCATCATTTCACTACGATGAACATCTGTATCAAAGTAATTAGGAATCGGTGCATGAAACTGCACTAACTACTCCTGCAGATCAGGGGGGTATGTACTTCAAAGCATCGTTTCACTATGATGAACATCTGTATCAAAGTAATTAGGAATCATTGACTAACTACTCCTGCAGGAGGTATGTACTTCAAAGCATTATGATGAACATCTGTATCAGAGTAATTAGGAATCATTGAAACTGCACTAACTACTCCTGCACATGCAGACCAGAGTGGTACTCTAGTCCATCCAACTGGCAGCAGTTTCAGTGGCAAACATGGTAAACCAAATCACTTGCATGCATGCGTCGACAGTGGGATGACATATTATGAAGAACGTAGTCTAAATAATACAGCAACTCATACACACATGCATATGCACCTTATACATAACTACACACATGTACACACACATGCACACACAAGTAACACACACATGCATACACAAGTAACACACACATTTCCATATAACTATACGTACATGCACACCCACCAACACACTAGTACTGTAGTTCTATATTGTCCCAGCACATGGATGCTCTAGAGTCAAGCAGATCTTTGAACTACATTGTACTGTTACATTGCTATAGAGTATACTTATTTGGTCTAATAATAAACATCAGTATACAAAAATCACGCTGTGGAATTCAAGGTGGAACATAATTATGCACACTAGATAATTGTTCACAACATGACTGTGTGTTCATTCAGTAAGGAAAAATCAGCATGACAAGAGTTATTGTGAGTGTCCTTTTGTACAGATACACATGCATGGGGTGATTACATGAACAGCAAATTACACGATTCTCAATTAATTTTTACAGCTCTTCACAATAAGAAGAGAAATTACATTACACTGTACTGGTTCACTTGTTTATCTTGTTGCAGTGGCCACCAATGTAGGTTTCGACCACATGGACATCAGTATCGAGTTTCATTGGGTCTACTTTGTACGGATTTGTGGAGAGAATCACTAGATCGGCAAATTTTCCAACCTCCAAGCTGCCAATTTCATGCTCTTTGAAAAGCTGGTGAGCTGGACCAATGGTGAAGGCTTTGATAGCGTCCTCAATCGAGATGCAGTACTCTGGCCCATAAACCTTGTCAGGCTCACCCATTCGTGTGCGAGTAATAGCTGTCTTCATGTTAGCAAAGGGGAGTGGTGGGCCAGGAAATGTCGGGTGGTCTTGATGAATGGAGATATGGCCAACGTATTTCACAGCTGCAGCCAGAGGAGCCCAACGGTCCGTCCTGTCTTGTCCAAAGATAGATTGGGCAAACGTTTCACCATAAAAACGGAACTGATCAACAAAAATTGATGTATTCACACCGAGCTCACCACATTTTTTAAGCTGGTCTTCTGTTACAAGCCCCAGATGTTCAAGACGATGTCTGCGATCATCTCCGCGCTTCATCAACTGCTGGTAGACCTTCAAGCTTTGATCGATAGCTCTTTCTCCATGTGAATGAATTGAAACTTGCTTTCCTTGATCGTGGCACTCCTTCACCATCTTGTACAGCTCATCGTCAGTCCAGTTGAGAATTCCGCGATTGGGTGGCGGTACCGGTGGAAATGACAGTTGCTCGGTCAGCTCATTTTGAAGGTATGGTTGTTCTACAGCAGAGGTACCAGCATGAGGAGATCCATCAGCCCAAAATTTGCATCCTGCAACCCACAGCTTGCTGCTCTCCACAATATGCTCCGTTCCACGAGTCGTGTACAGAGCAAGACGAATGGGACAGTCCAAAAGACCTGCCTTCGCACTGAGCCAAAGATCTTGGACAATTTCAGGACTGTATGCCATCTCTGTAACGGTTGTGAATCCTCTGGATGAATAATCCTTCCACTGATCATTTATTGCTTCAACCGCTTCTTGCACCATACCAAGCGTTTTTGGATAGTGCTTCAGGATGCTATTAATTGCTGGCTCCTCCAGTAGCAAGCCAGTCAATTTCCCATCTTCTTTGACGTACGTTCCACCAGGTGGGCTCTCAGAATCATCCGTAATGTTGCAAACTTCGAACGTCTTGTGGTTCACCCAGGCTGCATGGCCACTTTGAGCCAATATCATAAGGGGAATCTTGTTTGAAAACTGCGTGTCAAGTACGTCAGCAGTAAGTGTGGGCAAGTCACGAATGAGCTCAATATCCCAACCCAGAAACACACACCACGGAAGAGGAATCGCTTCAGGGTCTGCAGCATCGATGTCGTTGTGTATTATCTCCAATATTTCATCCTTGGTGCGGAACTTGCAATCAAAGCTGTATGCAGCGATATCTGTATACAGGAACTTGCTAGCTGCCAACAGTACAGCATGCTGATGAGCCTCTATAAAACCTGGGAGGAGCGTCTTTCCTTGCAGATCAATGACTTGGGTGCAGCCGCTCTGGATCTTTGACTCAATGTCTGCGTACTTGCCAACAGCTAGAATCCGTTCCCCTTTAACAGCTAGAGCTTCGACTTGTGGATTCTGGTCGTCAAGAGTGAAAATGTCTCCCCCGTGAAACACGATGTCCGCAGGACCGTCATCCATGACATGTTTGGCGGGAATTTTTCCTGCCGACTTTCCATGACGAACTCCCTGCAGTGGTGCTTGACTATTTCCCATCTTGCAGCGCTTACACCGCTTACAGTCGTAACAGGTGATTGTACACCCTGTCAGCAAGCCCTAAGACAAATTTCCCGTATTTCCGGTGGCGTGCGGATTGGAGACCCCACCCATTGGGCACGAGACTAGTGAAAACACTGCGGCGGCCGCGCGCGTTTTGCGGATTCCGCAAAATGAGGCGCGCGCGTTTCCCAGAGGTACCTAGCTATCAAGTATTCCTGCCGGAGTCGGACCAATATCAGAAGATATTTGCTTATCTTTCCAATGAAACCAAGGGCATTTTCAGCACTGAAAGAAACAACCCTAGAGTACTTGTAACTATACATACGGTGTTCGGAGTGTTTATTGGTCCGGCAGGAAGTAGGGTGATGGGTTAGGGCCAAGCCCAGGCCCAGTACTGAATTCGAATGCGAATACGTATATGTCTGTTAAAAGCATGAGTACTTCCTGCCAGACCAATATCCTCTACCTAGCTAGCTACCTATGCGCCACAACTCACGAAATGTGAAATACAAAACATTGCCTCTCTTTGTCACCCTAATATAATTTACATGGGACCTCGTGTGCATGACCTATTATTCCTGTAAACAAGCCACTAGACTTCCCGTAACCACTATTTTCATTAGCATGACTGCCATTCACAGCGGATTTCAGACAATGCATTGGATTGCAGACAATGTCGACCCACGTGTCGACATTGTCTGCTTCCCAGACATGTAGGCATAGCTACCTCCATACCTACACTTGGTGTCGTGTACCTCTGCAATATATAGCTAGTTAGCTACCAACATTGTGTGAACAGTGGTGTGAAGGTGCATGATTCAAATTTTGTGTAAGACCATCAAATCTCCTGCCTTGTACTCAGGGGGATTACTTTTGTCCCAGAAGGGGATGGAGCACACTGATTTGCACATAATTATATGCGTTCCTTCAATCTCTAGTACAGTGTTATATTATAATAGCAGCAGTTACTTAATGGACACATCCGTGCATGCATGGTTGTTGACTTGACTTGACTACCCTTGAGGGGTTTAACACGAGGGTGGCTAACGAAGGCCTGGAGAAGGCACAGCTGATAATTGAACCAGGTCCCCTGGGACAGACGGATTTATATCCCCTGCGAAGGATGCGGTGTGAACAGCATTTCAGGTGAAGCGCCTTCAAGAACACACCTAGTACTCATATTTTAGAACTGAGTCTACTCCCACTCCTAGGAGAAAAGAAAATCTCCTACGGCAATAGTGGGACTCGAACCAGCAACACTTCAATTAGCAGTCGAATGCTTTATCCAAATCAAATCAGTTCAGTTATATAACTGAGACTTATCTATAGAGTTCCACTGGCCTGCAAACATGCAGCCTTGACCAGTTAAAACTTTCAACATAGTAGCTAGCACGACATTGATCAACATGCAGGGCAGATTTGCTCTAGTAGAAAGTAGCAACTGCAAAGTCAACAGCTAGATAGGGACGTTGTGACAAGCACAATGCCTTCCATACCCGTATAGAGTCAGAATGGTGCATGTGGACTGTACTCATTCTATCTAGCCTGACTGGCTTGCATGCAGGTCTACAAATGCAGCACCTGGGGATCGGAGGCCCATGCATATATTTCCTGCGATATGATGGTGAAACTTATTATACGAGTTTCAACTTTATAATTATGCCAAACCTGGCATTAAAATGAAGAGAATACACAACAGCTTCGGCTTTTGTAAGTCCAAAAATACACTGAAGGTTCATACTTACAATTCAGTGAGAATATCTAGTTATAGTGCAATGAAAAACAATAACAATTACTTGGACTGTCACACACTTGGTAAACTTCAGATATGCGTTTACTCTCACTCACTATCTAGTTTGTGGCTCAAATAGCGAATGCAATCTCTTGTGTCTCGCTGTATGTGGTGTGGTGGATCTTTTAGATCCTTAAGACCTCCAAGATGTAATCGTTTTAGCCCAACAAGCCTCCCCATTTCAGCTGGAAGTGTGCAGATGTCGGGATTATCACTGAGGTCCAGTGAGTCCAGCGTAGTGAAGGAGCAGATGCAAAGTGGCACAGTGCGGAACTGGTTATGACTGATGTTGAGAGCACGTATTGCAGGAGCCACAGCACCAAGGGGCATGGTCTGAAGGCTGTTGAAAGAAAGATCCAGCACAGCCAGACAGGAAGGCCATTCTGGGACATCAGGGATATCAGACAACTTGTTGTGTGAGAGGTTGAGTTCATTGAGACTAGGCAGCTCCAACAAGCAACGTGGGATCTGAGTCAGTTCATTGTGCTGGAGGTCAAGCTTGACAACCTGCAGGGGGGGACAGTGAAGGGGTGCATTATGACACAACAACAGTGAAAGCAGAAAATGTCCCATGCATTGTGGGAAAGATAAACAAACTGTACCTCCTGGAGCATCGAGTCCTGTATGTCATATGTTGATGACACCCAAGTTACCCCTACTCCTGATGTTCATTCCAGTGACAATTCCAGAAACAATGATGGTATCAACAGTGGCAATAATAAAGGCAGCAGTGTGGCACCAGAGCTCAGCCACCCAAACAACGACAACAATGAAAGCATAGCAATCACCAGTGTGAACTGAAAGTCATGAGACCATCACACCCCAGCTGCTCAGCCTCCAACACCAGTCACCTCAATCATCTGATCAGGTTGTTTTAGAGAACCCGTAAACCTGCTTAACCATACCGTGGAGGGCGAAAGCTATCAACATACAACGCACAACATACGTTTCTGTGGCAACAAACCTACTGAATTAAAGATTGTTTATTTGAA
This sequence comes from Axinella damicornis, assembly GCA_963931865.1. Taxonomy (NCBI): domain Eukaryota; kingdom Metazoa; phylum Porifera; class Demospongiae; order Axinellida; family Axinellidae; genus Axinella; species Axinella damicornis. Next base: position 16,096,977 of record OZ007507.1, on the reverse strand, counting down.
TGCTCGTAGCATACTTCCCAAATTTGACGAATTAGTTCTGATGGTACAAGCAAGACAACCTGATATCGTTAGTATAGTGGAAAGCTGGCTAGACCAGGATGTCGATGACTCCGAAATCAATATTTCTGGCTATCAAATATTTCGTGCTGACAGAAGCCGCCATGGTGGTGGAGTACTTGTTTATATCAAGAGCCATCTAACAGGTCACACTATCCAAAATCATTATCGAGACCTTGAACTACTGTGGCTGAACATTTGCTCTGGTAACTATAGGTTAACACTGGGCACTTTCTATCGCCCCCCCAGCTCTACACAAGAAATTTTTGATCACCTAAGTGACTCTCTCCAGCAACTAGACCCCACCCGCTTTAACAACCTTGTCTTGTTGGGGGATTTCAATGTGGACTTCCTCTCGTCCCACAGCCCCAATTATCACCACCTGACTGATATTATGTCTTCCTTTTCCCTTACCCAGAGTGTTACTGAACCAACTCGAGTTACCAACACCAGTTCAACCCTAATTGATCTAGTACTAGTGTCAGATCCCTCTATGATTAGGTCCTGTACAACTCTACCACCACTTAATACATCTGATCATTCTGTGATAGCCGTATCTCTAGTATCCAAATCTTGCCCTCCAGCTCCCAAGTATCATGCAAGATCAGTATGGCATTATCGTAATGCTGACTTTGCAGCTGCCAATGAACTCCTCACTGATATACCATGGGATGAGCTCTTAGATCATGAAGATATTGAAACCTCTTGGAATAACTGGAAGACCGCATTCCTGGAGATCATGTCACTTTGTATCCCTTCTGCGAAACTCAAGGCCCGCAAAAAATTGCCATGGCTGACCAAACCCCTTCTTGTGGAAATGAAAAAAAGGGACGCTCTGTACCGTAGAGCTAGGAGAACTGGTCAGTGCTCAGTATGGGATCTATACAAGAAACAGAGAAACAAGACAATCTCTTTGCTGCGAACTGCAAAATCAACCCATTTTTCTGACCTAAAAGGTGCAAACTCAAAAAAGTTCTGGTCTACTGTACGATCCCTAAATAAGTCAGTCTCCTCAATTCCAACTCTTGTGCACGGCCCTGTCACTGCAACTACTGATAAGGAGAAAGCTGAACTCCTGAACTCTTTCTTCTCTCAGTGTTTCAACAGGTCAGTCCTGCCCCTGCAACCAAACGGTACCAACAGTGCATTACATTCTGATGAATCAATATTGTGCACACCAGAGATCGTCAATGACATATTACTAGAAATTGATATATCCAAGGCTACTGGCCCAGACGGTATTTCTGGAAGAATGTTAAAGGGTACTGCCCAGTCAATTGCTATCCCACTCTGCAAGCTCTTTAATATGTCAATCTCAACAGGCTCTATCCCACAAGAATGGAGAACCTCAAATATAGTCCCTGTACACAAGACAGCAAGTAAAGGCCTAGCATGTAACTACCGGCCCATATCATTGCTCTGCATTGTTAGCAAACTGCTTGAAAGGCATATGTACTCCAAAATGGAAGAACACTTAAACTCCAACAACGTTTTAAGTGAAGCACAATGGGGGTTTAGACCTTTACACTCAGCAGGATCAGCTTTAATTGGACCAACTCATCATTGGCTAAAAACACTTGAATCAGGATCTTCCGTTTGCTCGGTCTTCTTCGATATAAAGAAGGCTTTTGACACAGTACCACACTCAACTCTGCTAGAAAAGATTGAGGAAATTGATTTTCATCCAACGATCGGCAAATGGCTACGGAGCTATCTTACTTGTCGGCAACAGAGAACAGTAATCAGTGGCTGTGTTTCATCTACTGGTGCAGTGCTATCCGGAGTTCCTCAGGGGTCGATCCTTGGTCCCCTTCTGTTTCTGCTATATATCAATGACATCTCAGAGGTTCCATTAAATTCCACTATAGTGCTATATGCAGATGATATGCTACTCTACCGCACTGTCGACACCCCTGAACACATGGATATGCTGCAAGCAGATGTTGATCGTGTATCTGACTGGATTTCTAGTCACCACCTCACTCTAAATGTGGCAAAGACAAAATTTATGCGACTAACCCGACAGCGTGCTCTATCACAATTGACTCCCCCAACAATACATGGCGTACCACTAGAACAAGTATCAGAATATACATTAAACAATGCGGAAACTGAAAACCCACCTGTCATATTATTAAACGGGGACCCAGTAGAAAAGGTGTCTGAATTCAAGTATCTCGGTGTCATCATCAGTGATGACCTTTGTTGGTCTAAGCAGGTGGCTGCAGTAGTGACAAGATCGCGTAAAATTCTTGGAGTCATATTCCGTAAATTTTATCCGTGGTGTGACACGAGTACTCTGTTAAAACTATATACAGCCTATGTCAAACCTCATCTCCAATATTGCTCCTTTGTGTGGGACCCTCCACTACTAAAGGATCAACAGGCTTTGGAAAAAGTTCAGAAGTTTGCGTTAAGGATGTGCTACAAGCGCTGGAGTGCGACATATCCAGAACTGCTTGGAATAAGCAAACTCCCAACTCTGAGTGTTGAACGCTTATATAGCAAGTTATGCCATCTTTACAAAATAAAGAACCATCTTACCGCCTTCCCCAACATCCTCGAAGATATGCCAGCTCCCCCCATGCATTTACGAAACCGCCACAATCAATCTTTGTTTGTACCATACGCCAGAACTAACTACTTTCTACATTCATTTATACCCAGTGCATGTCGGACTTGGAATTCACTCCCTTCATTCATAGTTCAGTCTGCAACACTACAGTCTTTTAAAAGGCATATACAGCAGTTTTTATACTCCACACCCACTTAGCTAACATTTGCACTGTTACTGCAGTTACCTATTTTTCCTTACTGTTTTTATATAGCTAGCTATGGAATGTAACCTCCAACGTATTAGCTTAATAGCTATTTGGTTTCTTCCTGTACCATGTACGAACTTCATAAACAAAAAAAAAAAGTACCTGCTGGAGATAAGATCCAATCTCATTTGGGAGACTTTTGAAGCCGTTTCTAGCCAACCTGAGACGTTTGACCCATTGGATCTTTGGCAGCCAGGAGATATCAAGCACAAGGAGTCTCAGCGCATGCCAATAAACTGACCCTTCTTCTTGGTTCACGTCAGTTTTCAAAAGAAGCTCCTCACGAACACCACTATGTCCATTTCTTCGTGCAATTTCAATTGGGACCACTGTTGAAACGTTCCCACTAACCACTGCTTTCTGGACATCCTCAAGTGCAGACTCGTCTGGGTGTGGTTCCCCAAAGAGCTTCCGAATGAGTGCTTGGTTACCCTCCATAGCGGCTTTGACCATCAAAAGCATGGCTCTAGCATGAGGCTTTCTCTCGTCTTTGGACATTTGCAAGCACTCTTCCAGGTTGTTAGCTCCCTTCACGACCAGCTTACCGACATTGAAGTGGTTATCGTTCTTCACAGCTGCCACCAGTGCACGGTTCAGGCAGTTGGGTTCTAACTGGTCAGCATTAAAACGTAACAGCGCTGTCACGTTGTCACCACTGCTTTCAACTTCTTTGATGATTTCTGCAAAATTGAACGACAATAACATAATTTTTTCTCGTAAAGACGACTAGTCACAATCATTGCTAAAATACGCACCTTCGCTTCTCAGAATCCGTACAGCACGTCCCTTGCCGCTAAGTTCTGCCGTTTGTTTCGGAGTCTTTCCGTACTCGTCTGTAATACTGATATCAGCTCCATTCTTCAGCAAAACTCGTAAACACGAGATATGTCCGCTGCTGGCAGCAAGATGTAACAAGGTGTAACCGCTGCCACAGCGACTGTTGACATGATATGAGCAGACGAGGTCATGGTCAGCAAGTAGTCGAGAACTTCATGGTTACCGCCCGCGACAGCTTCATGAAGTGGAGTATAGCCAAAGACGCCTTTCCTGCCAGCTAACCTATCAGCAAACGCGTCAACGGTTCCGAGCTGTTCGGCAAATGACTTGACTTCCTCCACAGTGCCATCATGACAGAGTCTATGCAGACGAGTATCCTCCTCGGATTTCGACATGTTGCAGCGATCATCATCTAGCTAGCTAGCTAGCTACACGTCATGGTACATGTGTCGCCTGATCGAGTTGCTATATTTATAGTAGTGTGTACGTTGCAGCCGGAAGTATATATCAGCTTATACTGGTTATCACACTACAAAGGATAAAATCACTGCCAGCGCTGCTATTAGAGGGGGTGGGGCCTGAGTATTGTCCAGCAGAGCAGGGGCGCTGCAGGTTTCGCTTTGCTTCCTACGGCCCTGCAGTTGCCTTCGCACGGAAGTTCTCTGTGGAACCTTAGCTACATGACTCAGAATGAGTGACATTGCCGGTGTCATGGGGAATTTGGCACCCCCGATTTATGGCACCCCCATGCTAAATACCCTAGGGAAATTGGAACCGGCACTGATAGAAAAAAAAACATCTTTCAAATCTGATAAGTAGCTAATTAAACCACCAGCATAATGACTATTGTGACCACTAGTTGACAGCAGAGGTTGGAGTGAGAAAGGAATATTTATGTCAACTGAGGGCAGGAGGAGACATGCACTCTAGCAGAGGCTGATATGGGTGGAGAGTGATCAGTTGCATCAGCACCAGCAAACTGCATGTGTCATGTGCTTGCAAGGGACGTTAGTGCAAGAAACTTCAGGAAAGACAAACAAATTGCTAGCTAGCTACTAATTTTGTTGAGGAAAGGCATTATGTTCATGTTGCTTGTTGTAGGAGCAAGCCGGTTGCGGAGGAGTTTCGTGGGACCTGAAGTAGCGTTGTGGAGGGGGCGAGTCTCACGGACAGTAGAATAACTAGTAAGGTAAATCGGGGTAATTTCGGTCACCGCATAATTCCGGTCAGTATAGCCCAAAAGCTAAGTTTACATAGAGCAATGCGGATATAATTGCAGTTCTAGTACGAAGAGTAGTTAGTGTTACTGCAACATAAGTGGGACTCCCAAAGAATCGATCGTGTACAATTGGCGGTGGCTTTTGTATAAGACTGACCGGAATTACCCCGTTTTACCTTACTCGTAGTATAGATTACTCACACTCGCCTGGCTCAGCTCTCTGACTTAAGCTTACCTAGCATCGTGAAAAACAAATTCCTGGTTGCAATTACCTCCTACAAGTCATCCTCGAATTCGGGGTCGGCGCTACCGGCAGACTTGGACCCGCGCGGCTACCTCGCTAACGCTTCGTGGCTTCAAAATACTGTGCAAATCAGCCAACTCGCGAGACTAAACCGTTCTCTGACTTCCCTGCACGAGGCAGTGCTGCATTGGCTACTTCACGATCCAAACACATTTCGGTCGGTCCGGTCACCACGGCCGTTGCCGGATGCGTTGGTCGCGCCTGGATTACGTCATGTAGCAGCGAAGAAGATGAACGTTTTCATGAGTTTGACAGCTGTAATGCGGCTGTTAGTACTGGCTTCAGTATTCATTCCCAGCAAGACTCAGACAGCAGGTACGTGTGCAACTATAGAAACCTCATCAGCAGCCTGGAGTATCAATAATTGTGATGGCTAATTGTGCTAGCTACTGAGTGTTTATGATCGATTATTCCACTGCAGTTATTCGCCCTTTATCATACACTGCTCGCTTGGACAGTGCTGGTACCTTTCACTGTGCTGTAACTGGTAGCAGTATCATATCATGGTATGTTGATAGGACACCATCACGCTACCCTTCAGTACGTAGTCGAGGAATTTTTGCCTCACCAGTGACTTCTATAAATGCAACATGGATTCAGTCAAACTTGACTGTCCCTGCTACCTCGGAGAATGATGGGATCTCAATAAATTGCGTAGCACTAGTCGATGGTGTGCAAACAAGTGGCATCAGTGAAACTGCAGTATTCCGTGTGCAGGGACCTCCTTTGCCACCAATAAACCTAACATTTGAGGTTTCAGGAGATCAAAGCTACCTCACCCTCCGATGGAAGTCTCCACCTGGAACGATTCGAAGCAACAACTCCATCATCAGTATGTATACTGTGTACGTATTTCGGCCTGAAACAGAGACCTACTATAATACGACTATGATGGAGTACAGTATTAAGAACCCGTGCAGTGATACAAAGTTTAAGGTGACTGCATGGGATGATATTGGAGAAGGAAGCAGTACTACATACTTGATGTACAGCCACAACTCTACCGGTAAGGAGCTGTTCTATTCTGACTAGTGATATAAATGCAGTGACTGTTGCTGTATAGGATGTGAATTATACGAACCCAAGACTGAAGATCCTTATTGGAGTATTCTAAAGTTCAATGTATACTAGTACCACTCCTGACGCACAACAAGTATTCCAAAATGAAAATGCAGGTCAGAGGTTCCAAGAACTGCAGCAGTTTCGCACAGTACATACATGCGCATGCATATGGATAATATCATAGTTATTAGAGTGCTGAGCCTCATCATCTACGTTACTATTCATCATAGAAGCGGATACAATTGTTCCAAACTCTCTGCGAGCAGCTATTGCTTTTGCTTCATCAGGTGAACCAACCGTGCAGCTAATATTTCAGGTACATATGAATATGTTACTTGCTATGCACTACAAGGTCAGTTAGAACTAATATTGAAATCACCCAAAAAGGTAGCTAAGTGCTTTTCAGTGACAGTTTGAGATTTGTAGTAATAGACTCTACATGTCTACAAAAGAAGGAACAATGCAAGGCAAGGGATTTAACTATGTCCTTCTCTCAAATATTGTGCAGATAAGCAACCGATGTTTTCATCAAGTTGATCTACATTGGTTTATTGTCGACACATGGAGTGTCTGTTCAGACCTCACTCACCAACAGGGGCAACTGTTCCTGGAGCCAACCATTTTAAACTATACAGTGATACTCGATATTCCGCACCTACCCAGCAATTGTCGGATTACTGCAAGTGTTCAAGTCCAGAATGTGTCTAGCTCTCCCAGTAATATTACTTTTGGTGAGTCCCAAGTTTGCCTAATACAGTGTCCTGGCAGTAGCTAGCTGCTACATAATATATTTTCAGGACCCGTGAAACTCGAACATTCGACTACTACCGAGAGTCTTTGTATATACAATCTGTTGTTATCTCTGCTTGTGGTAGTTCTGATAGTACATTCAGTTTCACATACAAGCAACCCTGCAGGTACATACCGGTAATTGGGCTATGAATCATAACATTTTCAGAGTAGCATATGTGATGGCACACATAAATAAACAACACAATGAATACACGCACACGCCTAGCTACATATGGTGTGCAAGATGTGGAAATCTCTGAAGGCAGCCTCCCTAACTCCATCTGTGCTACCTGTATCTTTGCAGAAGGGACAGATGTTCAAGGTTGCTATGTACACCTACTTGCGGAACACTTTTCTGTAGCAACCAACATTTCTGGTATTCGGATTGGCAGGGAAGGTGACACATTGAATGCAACAAGTTGCATTGCCAAACTGGAAAGCGAGAGTGATATGTACCATGTTGTAGTGTATGACATTGAGGCAGATGGCACTGTAGACTGGCACAACAAAGCTCTTTCCATCACTGCTTCACTGAACCTCACATCTCTCAATCAACTGAATACAAGTGAGATATAGCTAGCAAGAGTATGTTCATTGAGCTGACGGAGTTATGCTTCCAGTATTATGCAAAATAAAATAGTGAGTTTACTGGCATGACATGCATAGTGGAATATCCATACTCCTTCCAATCAGAAATCAGAAGTGAATACAATACTCACACAACCCTTATCATAATACGAGTAAGATCATTCTGCAATGTTAGGAACCTTATTGTGTACGAATTTATATTCATGCAGATGTACCATCTGATACAGTACTTACAGTGATACCAAGCAGCAACTTTACGGTACAGGAAGGTTAGAAATTGATGCATGTCTTTGATACATAAATTGCATGCCTTGTACCGGTAATTGCTGTGATCATAGCCTATACGCCACAGTTCTTTGTGAAACACAAGTGAGAGAGCCTAGGACCATGCAAGAGTAATCTTATGAGTATAAGTTTGTGCAATGTGAGGATGTAGAGGATGCAGAAGCAGTGAGAGAACTAGTGAAAGTTCACTGGTCCTGGAGTGATTTACTTTCCCAGTCCGGAAGGTGAAAGTTAAGCCGAACAGCAGTTATCTCTGCTGAGGTTGAGTACTATATACTGTATTTCAAAACTATCCTCAGACTGCTTGTAGTGTTATGTCAGTCTTCAGGATGATGTGTTCATAAGTAGAGACTTGCTCATGTATCTAGCATCCACCCCTTTCTGTACATCTTGGTGTGGTGTATAAGGCCATGTTAAGGTTAATGCCCATCACATACCTGAGGTTCAGTACTCTTTATATCCCTTCATGCAAGAGCTGGCAGTGCCTGTCATTGTTGGAGCGACAGGGGGCGGAGTATTACTCCTTGTGGTGACTATACTGGTACTAATCCTTTGTGCACTCCTCGTAAGAAAGTTTCACTCTACCACTGACGAATCAAAGAGTAAGTTGCATGCCAAAGATATTTGGTTAGGGCTGCATGCATGTATATACTGCAGATGTTGAAGAACTGCTGTGCATACTATACATAATTTTAATTTGTTATGAAAGCACTCCATTACATTGATACCTCATCACTGTCTAGCAGAGTGAGGATCAAATCATCAATGCAGGCAGCACTATATAATACACTGTCCAAGCACATGATAACCTAATGTTAAATAATGTAGGGCCATACCACATGCAAGAGCTCATGAGCACAAAGTTCATAGGCGTGATCTATGACTTGTACATGTAGTAAGGAAATTTGCGCCTATAAGCGAGATGCACATAATTTTGAATGACATTCCTTGAATGGAAAGTGCGCTTTCTGGAAGAAGACGAGAGTCAAACGTGTGCTTACCAGCAAACATGCGCACAACTAAGGTACTACACTATACTACTGGCCCACGGTAGAGTTTGTTACTGTGCAGGGGAGATAATTATCCATCTATTATGGTAGTACCGATATTCATCCATTATGGCGTAATGGTTACTGTCACTGCGAGATTTGTGTCAAGCTTTGGACATAATTAATGATATACATGAGTTTTAGTATTTCCATTCTTATGCAGACACTAAACAATGCAGTTGTGAGGATTCTGGGGACATTGAGATGAAGAGGAATGAAGTATATGGTCAGCTACCTCAGCAGCAAGTTGTAAGGAATCCCGCATACAACTGGTGGTACCCACATTAGAACAGGCATTAAACATTGCATTAATTGATAATGATGTGTGTGTAATGCATAATATGATTGCGATATATAGAATGTGTGACTTCATCTGCAGCAAGAAACCATAATTATTTACCTTCATCTACTTGCAAACTGCATGCTTATAAAACTGTTTGCTGTTTCATAATAAATATATGTACATGCAAAACATATAACAACCAGACAGTTGGGAGGGGAAAGGGTTCAAAGGACCTTATACACAATTTTCACTGACGGGGCAGTACCAACAACTATAAAAGTAGTTGTATCACATGAAATCTGATTTCCATTAGGCCAGGGAGAGGTCTGTATGCATGACAGGCCATTAAGTCTGGAGACAAAACTTGTGTTGATTCTATCCCTTTGGACCTCATGATAGACTTAATTGGAAGGCGATGGCCACCTGCACAGGCAGATGCTTTGATGCTTTTCAATTCCAAACATTAATTGGCCGTACCTGAGGGGGGGGGGGGGGGGACCCCCTGGCACATATTTATACTATATGAAACCCAACTGCATGTGGAGCCTCAAAGTGGGATTACATGATGTGTCTATGCCCATGCTGGCAGATCCAATTGCGGTTATGCCACCGCTGGAAGTAATTTCTCATTGGTCACATGCACCCTCTTCTGCTTAGAACTTTCCTATATAGCACAGTCATGCATGGTTACAATCAGTAGTTTATTATGAGTTGCATTGTTTGTATAATACATCAAGGTAAATAGCTAGCTTACCATCACTACAGGATTGATGCATTCGAATGTGCCTTAATTGTATAGAAGTAGTGAGTTGGAAGGCAGACAGGTACATAAAGGTCAGTTGAAGAATATTTGCACATGCAAGTCCTACCTGGCTTGGGCCACAAATGAAAGGCCAGCTCAAGCACTTGAGTCCATAACCTAAAACTGAAATCACCTTTGACTTCTACTAACTAGAGGAAAGACATGAAAGAGCTTCAACATTAAGCTTCTGTCCTACAAAGAAAAAGGAAATTTTTGCTCAGTGCAGTATTCCAGTCCAGTAGTCCAGGCCACTGATTCCAGACAGCCCAATCTCTCGCAACATGTGGTGCTCATCACCCACCCACATCAAGTAAAATTTTATTTAATTGAAATGGAAAATGAAACTGGTACAGCAATACAATGTTGGAGGGGATTGAATGGCAGGGACGAGTGAATCACAGCAGTAGTGACTCTCTTCTACAGTTGCTGTATTTCCTGATCTGTGTCCTGCAGCAGATGGATTGGATGGATTGGAAATGTCTACTGAGTTAATTCTGAGATGTCAACATGACCATACCACACATACTCCCCCCCCCCCCCCCCCCCCCCCCCACACACACACACACACACACACAAAACACACAGACACACACACACAGATCACACACACACACACACACACACACACACACACACAGATCACACACACATGTACACACACACACACAACACACACACACAGATCACACACACACACACACACACACACACAGAACACACACAACACACAAGTATACCCACACACAATGTACACGAGCATACACATGTACACACACACACACACACAGCCATGCACTATGCTTGCCTGAGGGCAAATGCATAACTGTACGCTAGCTGGCCAAGGGCCACGGCACCCCATATCGTCCCAGCAGAATGGGATGTCTGGGGGGCAGGACTACACTAGTGTCATGCGACCTACACACTTTACTACAACTTCTAAACAACAAAGAATGCTTAGAACGTTGGGTAGGAGCTGGAACCTAGAGCAGCTGGGGCTGCAAGTGGATGCAATCAGGAAGCACCAGCCAAAGTGGACGCAATTGGGAGCAGCTCACACAGACACAGTGAGTGGGGGTGAGACCTCTGAAGCATTATCTATTTCTGGATAGATAATGCTGGGCTATTGATCAAAGAAGTTCACAAGTCAGACCTCTGCACAGAGAACGGCAACTAAAATATTTGTTAAAATAGAAGATGGTGGCCAGATGCTAATTTGTGACTAGAATCGTGAAAGGGGGAACTTGAGTGACCACAAATTTTGGTGGCTCACTGCATGGCCTGAAAAAATTAGGAAATAATTGCCGAGCGCCTTAGCGTGCAGCGTTGTCACATCGCATCTGTATATATAATATATATCCGTCACACTTTAATTGCGCGGGCAGGGGCGGTTGCTTCGCTGCGATTTAATTCTGTGGTCCTGATAGCCACGTGCATGTACTGCGTGTCGAAATGCAGAGTTGAGAAAGAAGTGATCTATACAGGGAAAAGGGACACTGCCTCAGAAGAGAGTAAGGCAAAGGGGAGAGAGTCTGACAGATTGGCGAAGAAGCGATGTATACAAGGAGAGATTAGCGGAGACAAGTAGAAAAACGTTTAGTCTAGGCCATGCCACGTACATATAGAGTGTTGACAGTGTCGAAGGGTGTAGAACCTCGCTAACGTCTTCACATTCTTACTGGCAACACTTAGCCATCTTCAACCTCAAAGGAATCTTCAGCAACTTCACACAACTTCGAACAACTAAACTTCGCATGCTGAACTGACCTTCGCACCTTCATTTTTCTTCCACAGGAAACCATGCCTACTATTACAGATTGTGAGCATGCGCGAGGCACAGACACTGCACTTGCGTATTCCTAGTTAGTAATACTTTTTCAAAGATATGCCCCTGATAAGTGACATCAGTAACCGAAAACGGAAATATACAACAGAGGAATAAAACCCTAATGCATTGCTACATCAAGTACACCTAACTTTGCATTATGCCAGTTAAATGGTGGTGTTTCTGTCATCATGAGGGAGTCATGCAATTTTTTAACCAGCCTGTCTGAGTAGAAGGAAGGATAAGAAACAGCAGCAGGAACAGCAGGAATAGGGGGAGGAGGAGGAGGAGGAGGGGGAGGGGGAGGAGGAGGAGGAAGAGGGGGAGGAGGAGGAGGAAGAGGAGGAGGAAGAGGAGGAGGAGGAGGAAGAGGAGGAGGGGGAGGGAGAGGATGAGTAGGAGGAGGAGGAAGAAGAGGAGTGGGAGAGGGAGGGGGAGGGGAGGAGGAGGAGGAGGAGGAGGAGGAGGAGGAGGGGGAGGGGGGAGGGGGAAGAGGAGGAGGAGGAGGAGGAGGAGGAGGAGGAGGAGGAGGAGCAGGGGGGGAGGAGGAGGAGGAGGAGGAGGATTTTGGTAGTTTTATCTTTTGCATGAGCTTTTAATGTGGAGAGGAGCTAGAGCCTGGCACACTTTTGCACGTGACTCAGGTGTGTGGCTCAGTAGTAGCTTCTGTGCTGTGTTCATGCATCCTCAACATTATTTTCCATCTTTAATTTCAATACGACCCCACTCATACCCAGCCAGCTTATGCTAGCATTGTGCTTAATGCTTTCTGTATCGATTAAGATGCTAGTATAATCTACTCACTTACATTCTAACACACACACACACATACACACACACACACATACATACACACACACACACACACACACACACATACACACAAATACACCCACACGTTATTATTTGCCTACATTCACAGACACATACATACACATACACACACATACACACACACACACACGCACACACACACACACGCACACACACACACGCACACATACACACACACACATACACACACACACACACACACACACACACACACACACACACACACACACACACACACATGCATACCTGTAGATGTTTGGGGGGAATCTGTGGGGAACCTGTGGACCCTCTCTTCCCACGCTCTTCACCATGGATAGGAAACGGATCAGGAGTCACCTTACTTTCGATGAAATCCTGGTCTAGGCTTCCGCCTGTAAATAGAAAGGAAGTTTGAATTGAATGCACTAACAAAGAATTCGCACTAAAAGGACTGCCAGAGTCATTGTTGCTAATCACTTTGCAGCTAGCATACCGAGTATGAAGGCTGTGCAAGAACCTGCTAGTTCAGAGACAGTTTTGTGTTGTGTTTGCAAGGCTAGTGCACCACTGGAATAATTCATCAAAAATGAAAGGCGCTTTTGGTTAGCCATATGGCTTCTTTAGCGAACCCACTATAGGCAATGACAAATGCTAAAAGTGACAACTTAAATCCCTATGAACCTCCGTGATTTCGTCATAGCATGGTACATTTTAAGCCTAGCGATTCTTGATAGCTGGCATAGGTGGCGAGATACATGCAGCTGATAAACATGCTAGTAGGGCAGCACTACTTACTTCTAGATCACTCAAGCAATCACAGCGTAGTTAAGGATCGGGTACAGAAATGGCGTGAGTCTCACCCCAAAAGGTGTGATCACACCTTTATGTGGAGCGGGCCCCACACATTGTGGTGATGTAATCCATCACTTCATATGAGCACTTTGATTATCACATAATAATATTGAGAAGGAGCAACAGAGGGCCAGAGATATGAAGAACAGAGAGATCTATGGTCAAATGCTCGACAACAAAGATGTCTGCAATCCAAGAATCCATTCAGGCACTACAGCCACAGCAACAGCATGCCCGAGAAACCCAGTCATCAAGCAGAGAGGAGCCGATACACATTGTAATCTTGAATGCGGGAAGATACAAAAGGAAAGCACTATAGGCCTAGGCCTAGTTCCTTCCACACTAAATTAAATGCAGTCTTGTGAGTCAGTTGTCAAAGTTTAATAGTGGCAAGTGGATCTTGATAAAGCAAGACTAGTGCCAAGGTGAACATGGGAGGGGTACTGTCATGGCAAGTTATCTATAGCTAGAGTGCATGGGGCCGTGGCGGGGGCAGTTACATGTGTACCGAGCTATCTGCGTAGCGTGTGTGGAACTATATGACGCGGCTTGAAATGCCGCTTGCTTCTCAGGAGATACTGAAGTACGTTGCTGCTTACCTTGTTGCTGGATGGGAGAGACCGCATCAGAAGCGCTACTCCGTGCAAGCCGCTTAGAACGAATGTTGACGCTCACTGATATAGCTCACCGTCATCAATGTAGTTGCATCACTGTAGTTGTAGCTATACAGGTCGAGTAGCTACCAAGAACTTACCCGTGCGTTCGTGCGAGTCCACCATCGTATACTGGCTTTAGCTTGCCGCCTAGAGCGTTCGTCAGTGGAGAGAGCGTTGCTGTGGATATCATCGCTGTGCTGACGGTCTGTAGATAGCTCTCTACAGAAACCCTTGCACTACGCCGACACTAATTTACACTACAAAGGGAAAACGCATACCATGCGTCATCTAGTTGCACGTGATCAGTTGGCCGCATAAAATGGCTGACTTCACTGAGGTTTACAAACTAGCTTCGTTCCGGAAGGTTTTTTGCTGTAGGAGAAGGCTCTTTGAGCTCTATAGGTTAAGGTAGGAAACATGGGTACCGCGATATCCAAAACCAAGTTGATGGATAAATGGGCAGCATCAAAACGTACACAAGTTTCAGCAATACTTTGCATCAAACTGCTCCCTCTGCTTGAAAATGCCCTAAAACTCAATTTTAAGGCCCTCTACGAAACTGAAAATTTGGACCCTCTCCAAGGCCCCACCCACACTCTGACCCCATCATCAATACACACACTAAACAGGCCCAAAAACTACGGATGGATTTACCATCTGCTCTCCTCAGTTGCAGGCTACAGCCCAAAACTCACTGCCACCCTCAAAAACAGAGGTTTGGCTACCCAAGGCTTTCAAAAAAAATTCCACGCACACCAACTAAAACCGACCAAAGCCAAGGCCAGTTTCCATAAGGTCAACCTACCCCCTGCAAAACTAGGGATGCTTTTCCACGTTCACCTCTCGGTTACAGAGTTTTGGCCACACATCTACTCCCCTCTCACCAGCCCAGTCCAGCTACCAAACCAGCCAAATTCGCCCTAACACGAAAATGGGCGGGGCCTGTAATGCCGAAAGGTCAACTCTCTAGAGTACCTTGGCCAGGGAGCTGTCAGAGGCTGTTCACTTTCCAGGCTGTTCTTCGGCCACTTCAGCAGCCCAACAAACATTCTGCTCACTCGACCTAGCTATTCACACTCAGATAGCCCTTCGCTACATTCAATAAGCCAGAATAGCTTCTTACGTAAAAAAAAAATAACACTCCTGGTAGGGGAAAAATTGTGCCGCGTAATATAATGTAATATAATGTAATCATTGAAACATTTGACTATTTCCGAATGGCCTACAAAGATTCTGACTACACCGTCGTGACCGCTATGATGCAGTGACACAAAATCAAAATAATTGTGCTGAAACTCACCTTGGTGGTAGAGATATGAACGCTTTTGTCTCGCCGTTGGCCACCATTGCTCGAGCGCTCTCTTCGACTTCCGGTGGCAGTACAGCCCTCGGGAAAGGCACACGAAGATTCTGACCACACGGCCGTGATCGCTGTCGTTCACTGACGCTTACATACCAAAACTCACCATGCTGGCAAGGTTGTAAGTGCTGTTATAATTTCGTGTCTTCCCTTTGGTCGCCATTGCTAGCGTTCGACTGAGCGTGGTTGCCACGTGGCATGTGCGTTAATTCGAACTAACTGCGATACTAGCTTGCACTACGGAGAGTCGCAGCCGGCATTGCAACGGCTACCAGGAGTGCGGTTGCCCCTCGAAAAAAAAAAGAAAAAAAGAGTGTTCAAACAAATCTCAAAGTACCGCACGGCCACATCAGAGTACCGATTTGAAACTTGAAAGGGCCGCTAGCCGCATCAAAGAGAGAAGCCCCCCTTGTTTATTCCAGTTGCCGCCATGGGAAAACGTAAACAGATGAATAACTCTATATAACCGTATGCGAGTGACGTCATCTCATTAATTATTCATGAGCAAAATTGCGCGATTTCGCCGATGCCGTGCTTCCTACCTTAAGGATGTTGTGCTAAGTGTGTAATAAAATGCGGGAAAAGAAAATCCGAACGCAGACTGAGTTACAGCTGCAAAGAACCATCCTGGACAGCCATGTGAGAGCAGTGTATTGCCATACTGGACAAATGGTAAGTCAGATCTTTTCCCGCATTTTATCCCATGGAGCTGGGTACTAGTACTAGCGTTATGCAGAAAACAGTAGCTCTCAGGCAGCTAAAAACCTTCCAGACTTCGGCAAATAGCTTAGTAATACATGATCACAAACGGGGGTGTGGTGTCTCACGTGAGCAAGGGGCGTGGCCAAAATGGAAGCCACATAAAAACACTTGGATTGTAGGTTCTCTTGGTCCAGGTTGGGTATTGATATCTCTTTCAATTGCTGAGATATAGGCTAACAAACATCGATCAAAATCTGGTCAAATTTTGGTGTACCCAGGTCCTTAACTACGCTGTGATGTTCAATCAACAATTGCTAGGGTGAATATATAGCTTTATCTAGTAGGCATATGATGGGCCACAGTAGAGCCATCAGAACCCTGATTTACCCGCACAACACACCAGCTAAACATAAGAAAAAGTTAAGGAAGCAAAAAACCTGTATTAAACTATTATTAAAGCCCCCACACAAGTTCTTATGGGCTTATGGGAGCTCATGACGGCTTTTGCAGTCATTGGTTGGTAAAGAGTTAACTATTTACCAACCATAAGAAACAGCTTAAGGAAGCAAAATCCTGTATTGAAGTATAACGCCTAGTAATAAATTCCCCATATAAATTCTTATGGCTTATGGGAGCTCATGATGGCTTTTGCAGTCATTGGTTGGTAAAGAGTTAAACAGACTTGAGCATGAACATGGTCAATTATTGTACCTTCAAACTGGCCAGCCCGCTTTGAAGCTCGCTGTGGTTCAGACCGCAGATTGTGAGGCTTGGGTGGTGAAATTGCAAATTCCCCAGAAGTCACATCTGCTGTGATTTGAAGATAAAACATTTTTCATCATGGAGACAAAGCAGTACATAATCAAAGTAGCCTTGAATTCTTGTGGGTTCTGTACTGGCTTTGAGCTAGCCTCGTTCCCAGGCCTACCCGGACGCGGAAGAGCTTTGAGCATCCATGCTAGCTAGCTTTTAGCATCCATGACTTGTATCAACTGTTTTCTTATGGAGGTCACACGCATTTGTGTGAAGTCAAAACTTTAATTGAGCGCCAGTTAGGATTCTCCTCCTACTTGAAGGATTGGACGAGCAGTTAGCACATTATCAGCAGAAAAACCAAACTCCAGCCTGCATCTAAGTGTAGCTACATGTACCATGTTATCCATGACTATAGTATAGTTCAAGCTCGCTCATTAAATATGCATGTGACCTTTGACCTCGGAAATCGAGGAGACGAAGCCGCAACAGGCAAGGAAGCAACTTTAGCGAACTAATAGGCTGAGTAAGGACGTTTAGCTTCTCACTGAAAGGGGCCTTTCATGGAATTTTGGGTGAGTCCAGTCCAGTAGTCCATGCAGTCCAATAATCCAGTCCAGCGATTGTTCTCACCCGGACCTGATTGCTTAAAATACGTATTACCCTACAGGTGTCTCCAAAGTCAGTGTTGTGGATAAAATTTAATGATGTCTCTTCAGTAGTGCATGTTATTGATGAACGGTGTAAGTTGATTCTCAGCAATTGGGGGGATTGGGCAAGCCATCTAGGAACTGCTACCTTTTTTACACTCCTGGTAGGGGAAAAATTGTGCTGCGTAATTACACTCCTGGTAGGGAAAAAATTGTGCCGTGTAAATAATTAATGTAAATAATCAAACCTCACAGCTCGCAGGAAAGGTCTAGAGAGATTCTGACTACACAGTCCTGATCACTATCAAGCTGTTAGACAACGTATAATAATTGTGCTGAAACTCACCTTGGTGGTGGAGATACAAGCGCTTCTGTCGTGCCGTCGGCCACCATTGGCGATCGCTCTCTTCAACATTGGTTGTCAATACAGTACTACGAATGCCCCACAAAGATTCTGACCATACAGCCGTAATCGCTGTCGTTTACTGACGCTTACCTGCCAAAACTGACCGTGCTGGCAAAGTTGTAAGTGCTGTAATAACTTCGTGTCTTCCCCTTGGCCGCCCGGTTGCTACATGTAGCAATCGACTGAGCGTGGTTGCCACGTGGCATGTGCGTTAATTGGAACTAACTGCGATAGCTTGCGCTACGGCGAGTCGCAGCCGGCGTTGCAACGGCTACCAGGAGTGTGGTTGCCCCTTGATAATTAATTAATTAATTAATTAATGTAAATAACTCGTTCCAGTGATAGGAATGGCGTACAAAGATTCTGACTACACCGTCGTGATCGCTATCATGCAGTGACCCAACCCTACAATTTTGGTGCTGAAACTCACCTTGGTGGTGGAGATATGAGCGCTTTTGTCTCGCCGTGGACGCCATTGCTCGAGCTCTCTCTCCGACTTCCGGTGGCAGTACCGTTCTTAGGAAAGGCACACAAAGATTCTGACTACACGGTCGTGATCGCTGCCATTCACTGACGCTTAGCTACATGCCAAAACTCACCGTGCTGGCGAAGTTGTGAGCGCTGTATAAGTTTCTTGTCTTCTCCTTGGGCCTCCATTGCTGACTCAGCTCAATCAATCGACGTTGCACGTCAACGATCGACCGAGCGCGCGCTCGAGCATGGTCCTCACGTGGCATGTGCATTAATTGGAATGCGTTACAATACCTAGCTTGCGCTACCACCGAGTTGCAACCGGTTGCAACGCGGCTACCAGGAGTGTGGTTGCCCCTCGATTACATTAGAAGATAAGATCGAAAAAAGAAGATACACAAACACTTTTCAGAAATTAAATTTGTTATGTTGATCAAGCTTCACACTAGGTGAATGCTCCAAAGTAACGGATCCTTTCGTCGTTTAAGGCCACAAAGCTCCTTGCAATGGGCAGTAAATCCATTTGATTAACAATTTCCTTGTGGACATGCAAGAGAACAACACAGCTGTTTAGCCTCTTTTCAGTAATGTGCATGCGTATGTGCGCGCGCGTGCATATAGTAGTCTCACTCCCAGGCTGTCGTCCCCAAATGTAAACACCTATGCGGGTTAGTCTGGGAACGAGACTAAACACTTGTTTCGTCCCCAAACTACGCGGTATATATAATACTGCCATAGCACTCGAGGGTACGAGTAGCAGGGACCGGTAGCTAGCTTGAATTTAGCTAGCCAGCCGCTGGCTACGTCGATAGCTGGACTTGCGCCAGATCAGCAACTCGATTTTCATACATCGTACGTACACAAGGTTAGCCGTTGGCTGTTTAATAGTAGATATAGCTAGGAGTTAGGGGGGCGATGCCCCCCCCCCTAAATATTTTGGGGGAGGGGGGGGGGGGGGGGGGGGGGGGGCCTGTGCCGCCGCCCCTGATTCTGTGGGACAGAGTTGAGCAAGCCTGAGTTCATTGCATCCTGTTCAGTAAATACAGTGTGTGTACTATTATAATAAATAGTGTCTTTCCGAAGAGGGTGGAGGTATTATGATTGCAATATTTATATACCAGTTTCAGTGCATTACGGGGTTTTAGTGCATTAAAGGCCGAGGGCCGGTGCTTTTGTCATCTACACTACGAAAAGCCGGGGTAAGGCCTGGTAGATTTCATCACTCGCTATGTGCCGCCGGATTCCGTTAACAGTATTCAAGTTGCTATCACCTGTTCCAGAGATGCTACAGAGACCAGACAAACTCCAGGTGAGAGGCAGGTCCTACCTATACAATATACCTTGATTTGAAGCTAAACCGCTGAGAGATGGCTGAAATAATAATATAATTGGGAAGCGCTTCATACGGTTCACAAGCTTCGTGCAGTGAGCCATTGCATACAACACTTGCAGCTCAGCACGACTTCGAAGGTAAGACTTTTAGTTTGGATAAGCTCGGTGTGGCTCTCTTCTGGCCATTAATTGACCTGTCTTCGTTAATTCTTATGTGATCGTAGCTACTATATACTTGTCTTGAATGGATGACGCTTTATGATGGTCGTGGCACTTATCATATGACGAAATCTACCAGGATTTTACTGCAAGCGACAAAAGGGAACAAGGCTACTAACTAAAGCCCTGTAATGCACAAAAAATGGTGTTTAGTGTCACTCACTGACTCACAACAGCCCTTTCTCTTTGAAAAGTGTGCATTTAATGTTCAGTCAAGTGATTGACACTGAGGCGTCTGATTTCGTTGAGGGTCACATGAGTAGCACTTAATATTGCATAATGCTAAGCAAACATCTACATGCTTGTCTAGAATGCTCAGTGCACTGCAGAGGCTAGGTATATATACATCGAATTACCTTCTTCCATAGATAATACAAAGGTATATACACTCACCTTGTCCAGAGGTTGATGAGAACCGATATGTGACACCACTAGCGAAAGAAGACTGCAGTACTTGAGCTGAAGGCAAGGACAGAATGCAAACTTCACAATTGCACACTTAATTCTTTCCATTGATCACACACACAAGCCCCTCACAAAAACAGCAAATGTTACAAGTATATAGCTTCATTCGCTTCAGCTACTCTGTGTGACAAGGTGAATCCAGCCCCTAACAAAGCTGTGTGTGTACGTTTGGTTCAAAATTCCATCTCCCTCATGGCATTTGTGTCAGCCCATGACAACTCTCTTTTCTCTTCACAGGTCTTGTGAGCTCTTGCCTCCCTCACCGCGTCTGTATACAGCCAGTGTAGTTCATTGCTAACAGCTTAAGTACAGAGTATTAAGGGTCTGTTGTGTCACCAGTCTAGTCACGCCCACTGAACACCTAAATTCCAGTACAATCCTCACACACACACACACACACACACACACACACACAAACACACACACACACACACACAAACGGAGTAGTTCTCATACCATTCAGGCCAGGACCATTGTCTTTGGTCTCCTCTGCTGTCCCTAACTGTGGTGGACAAGGCTCAGGAGAAACAGATCTGACTTCTGGACGAGTTGAAGAATCTACATACGAAGGTAAAAGATGAGTTTGCACATGCACGCACATACACACACACACGCACACACACGTGTACGCACACACACACACACACACACACACACACACACACACACACACACACACACACACACACACACACACACACACACACACACACAAACGGAGTATAGTTCTCATACCATTCAGGCCAGGACCATTGTCTTTGGTCTCCTCTGCTGTCCCTAACTGTGGTGGACAAGGCTCAGGAGAAACAGATCTGACTTCTGGAGGAGTTGAAGAATCTACATACGGAGGTAAAAGATGAGTTTGCACATGCACGCATGTGCACACACACACACACACACACGCGTGTACGCGCGCGCGTGCACACACACACACACACACACAAGGCTACTAACTAACCCTGTAATGCACAAAAAATGGTATCTAAAGTGTTTAGTGTCACTCACTGACTCACAACAGCCCTTTCTCTTTGAAAAATGTGCATTATGTGATTTAATGTTCAGTCAAGTGATTGACACTGAGGCGTCTGATTTCGTTGAGGGTCACATGAGTAGCACTTAATATTGCATAATGCTAAGCAAACATCTATAAAATTATGCTTGTCTAGAATGTTCAGTGCACTGCAGAGGCTAGGTATATATACATCGAATTACCTTCTTCCATAGATAATACAAAGGTATACACTCACCTTGTCCAGAGGTTGATGAGAACCGATATGTGACACCACTAGCGAAAGAAGACTGCAGTACTTGAGCTGAAGGCAAGGACAGAATGCAAACTTCATAATTACACACTTAATTCATTCCCTTGATCACACACACAAGCCCCTCACAAAAACAGCAATTGTTACAAGTATATAGCTTCATACGCTTCAGCTACTCTGTTCCTTAATTGTGACCAGGTGAATCCAGCCCCTAACAAAGCTGTGTGTGTATGTTTGGTCCAAAATTCCATCTCCCTCATGGCATTTGTGTCAGCCCATGACAACTCTCTTTTCTCTTCACAGGTCTTGTGAGCTCTTGCCTCCCTCACCGCGTCTGTATACAGCCAGTGTAGTTCATTGCTAACAGCTTAAGTACAGAGTATTAAGGGTCTGTTGTGTCACCAGTCTAGTCACGCCCACTGAACACCTAAATTCCAGTACAATCCTCACACACACACACACACACACACAAACACACACACACACACACAAACGGAGTAGTTCTCATACCATTCAGGCCAGGACCATTGTCTTTGGTCTCCTCTGCTGTCCCTAACTGTGGTGGACTCCTGACACCAGGCTCAGGAGAAACAGATCTGATTTCTGGAGGAGTTGACGAATCTACATACGGAGGTAAAAGATGAGTTTGCACATGCACGCACGTACACACACACACACACACAAACACACACACACACACACACACAAACGGACCAGTTCTCATACCATTCAGGCCAGGACCATCGTCTTCGGTCTCCTCTGCTGTCCCTAACTGTGGTGGACTCCTGACACCAGGCTCAGGAGAAACAGATTTGACTTCTGGAGGAGTTGAAGAATCTACATACGGAGGTAAAAGATGAGTTTGCACATTCACGCATGTACACACACACACGCACGCGTGTATGCACACACACACACACACATAATTATACACACACACACACACACACACACACACAAACGGAGTAGTTCTCATACCATTCAGGCCAGGACC
>OZ007507.1:15976680-16069180 GCA_963931865.1 Axinella damicornis | reverse complement strand
CAGGGCACCTCGGACATCAGCGTCTAATGCTAGATTGCTAGCGCTTTGCAATCGCTTGAAGATGGATGCTGTATACAGTCCAATAAAACACAAAATCAGTCTTCGTGGTCACTATTCCGTAATGTAATAAACCAACCGCAATCAGATGACATTTAGTGCCGTGTGCAATCGTTTCCATAGATACGCACGGCACGCGAAATTCTTGCTGTCATCAACCCGACCCAGCCTTAAGTGTGTACACTGAGACTTACAATGGCAGACTTGTTTCTGCCCATTTATATAACAGCCTGCCAGCTCAGTTGCTTGGCACCCTTAATTCTGTAGATATACAGAGTAGGACTACAGTGCTAGTCAAAGTAGCATGTATAAATCCAGTGTTTTTTAAGAAGGCTTCCACTTTTTTGAAGTCGCCTTTTGACCTTGGAAGCCTCCCAATTCCATGAAAAATCCCTCGGGTTTGCATAGAAGCTGCCCTGCATGCACACTTTGTAAAAGTGTTCTGAACGATGGATGTGTACTGGCTGGTAATTTAGCTTCATATATGGACTGCACAAGGAATAATCTGTACACACTTTCACTTTCAGTGAAGGTACATATGACTCTTAGCAAGGTTAAGAGTTGCTTTCTCCTTGGTACAAAGTTCATATCATGTGATACACTGCTTGTACCAAACAACCATGGACTCTGAATGCCTAAGTTTTGCTAGTTACAAAAATGCAATTGTGCACATCTTGACAGAAACTTACTAGGAGGTACTGGGAGGAGTGGAGAAGAAACTCCCTCAACCTGTGGCAGGAAATGACAGAATCTCAAGTCAGAGAGCTTTGCGGAAAAACTAGCACAAATTTGAGAATAGGGCGCATAATCAGCTGAAATCAAGTTGCACATGTACAAACATATCAATATATTAAGATTTTAACGTGTGTCTGTGTGTGAGTGACGGAAGTGGGATGTTCGTGGGGCGGGACTAGACTAGTGACGCACGACCTTCGTACTTCTGAACCTCAAACTCCGCGAAGAACGTTCGAGAACATAAGGCATGGGCTGGAATCTTCCAGATCAGGTGAGGCTACAGCGGATGCAATCGGGGAGCAGCAGTCGAAGCGGACGCAATCGGGGAGCAGCAGCCGAAGCGCACGCAATTGGGGAGCTGCAGTCGAAGCGGATGCAATCGGGGAGCAGCAGCCGAAGCGCATGCAATAGGGGAGCTGCAGTCGAAGCAGACGCAATCGGGGAGCAGCAGCCGAAGTGCACGCAATCGGGGAGCTGTTGTATATCGGGGAAGAGCAGCCGAAGCGGATGCAAGCTAGCGGCGATCTGAAGCGGACGGAAAGGGGGAACAGCAGTCACGAAGCGGATTGATGCAATCCGGGAGGAGCAGCTTGAAGCGGATGCAATTGGGGAGCAGCAGCTCTGCACAGAGAGCTGTCCGGCGCCGGATTACTCACGCAGGCGAACGAGGGGGAAGTAGCTGAGCGAGCGAAGCGAGCGAAGCTACTTGTAATTATTATGGATACAGTATAGTATGCGTTTAATTCACAAGTCATGAATTGGTGGATTTTAGTGCAGAAAAATGTACAGGCTGTGAGAACTAAAATCACGCCCACTATAACATTGCCTGGGCATGGGAACATTACTTATAGTGTGAAAATTAAAAGGAGATTAGACACACGAGCCATGAGCTAGTCACTGGTACAGAGCTATGTGATAGAGTCTCCATCATTCACAGCTACTATTCTACAAGCAGATTTAGGAGGACATGTTCTGCCTTGGTGGTGAGAGGGAGGTAGCATCCACAATCCCTATGCTGTTGCAGCTGTTGAACAGAGTGTGATTTTTGGACATGCAGTGCAATTAAGTTTGTTAGTTGTTTAACCCCGGTTGCGACTTGCCGTAGCGCAAGCTAAGTATTGCAATTCATTCCAATTAACGCACATGCCACGTGGCAACCACACTCAGTCGATCGCGAGCAATGGCGACCAAAAGGAAGACAAGACATTATTACAGCACTCACAACGTAGTCAGCACGGTGAATGTCGGTATATAAGCTTCAGTGAACGACAGCGATCACAGCCGTGTGGTCTGAATCTTCATATGTGCCTTTCCTAAGAACGGTACTGCCACCGGATGTCAAAGAGAGCGCTCGAGCAATGGCAGCTAACGGCGAGACAAAACCGCTCATATCTCCACCACCAAGGTGAGTTTCAGCACCAACTTTTTACATTCAGGTCAGTACATGATAGCTAGCGATCATGGCGGTGTAGTCAGAATCTCTGTATATAGGCCAATTGAAAGTACTCAAACATTCTTTATTTACGCGGCACAATTTTTCCCCTACCAGGAGTGTAACCTGAGTAACCTCATTGTGTAAAATAACTGGTAGAAGGCCGACACACCTCATGATTTTCACAGACAACATTGCCACAGAAACACAAAGATGTTCTCCCACGAAACAAACCCACTATACAGCACATTGAGCACAAAATGAATGTCCAGTTACTGTCCATGCATGATTGGGTTTAGCAATTTACTATAATTATATGAGCACTTATTTGCACAGGGCAAACTACCTGTCGATACAGGAGTGGATGGGCACTGTCATTGTCAAAGTTGCTCCATGATTGCGCCATCTACATGCCCGTTCAAGTGCGTTGTGGGACCACTTCACTTTGAATATTACTGCATAGACCACACCTACGGACACTTCTCTATGCAGGAGAATTGCCGAAAAGCCAGATACAAGATGTGAAGTGGTTTCACCACGGACTCAAATGGCGCGAGTTGATGGTGTGTTCACAGAGCAGCCCTGACGGTTACAGTGCCCGTCCAGTCCCATATCTATACAGGTAGTATTTCCTATGTCGTTGAACCAGACTTCGGGGGACTTTGTCTGATCTATCTCGATCATTGGTAGTGCTGCACTCATGGGGAAGATGGGTGCTTACAGAATACCTGTTTTCAGCTTAGCTAGTCATTCATATGGGGGGAGAGGCTGGAAAGAGAGGACAGTCAGTCTGGTGATTGGAGCTCTTGTAAGGCAAGTATTATTTCACATGTACATTGAGTCTAGTCAGAGCTTTCATGTGACCTCTGTGGTCCTGGTACTGCTGCTTAGAGACAGGCTCCACATGAACAACGACTAGCTGAAGTCATTGCAAAATTAGTGCATTCTCCTCTCTTGTAACTTAGATTCATGCACTCTCTTACACAAGCCAAAAAAACTTACATTCTTCTCAGGTGATCCATCAACCTTGGACCGGTAACTACAACAGATTTGTACAGGAAGAAACATCAAGAGCAGCATGTGATTACAGAAACTGATATGGCTTACCTCTCCAAACCAATTCTTTTCTTTGCACAATATTTTCCTATACAAACACAACAACAGAATTTTATGAAGGTGCACACATAATTTTAGCATGTGCCAGCAAGAAGGAATGCCAGGTGATATTCATATACATGTTACTACACTCCCCCATATGGCAACAAAGCAGCCAGCCTCACCGTAGGCAGAGTGGGAATCCTGGTAATGAAGCAAGTCATTAGTGATAATAGAACTACGTAGTTCTATTATCTATGGTGGTAATAGTAGTAGCAGCAGTGTGATCTAAATATGTGACCCTATGTAAGTAGCATATAAGTTATACAACGCTCACTCTGCTCTCTCAGCTACTTCCCCTTCGTTTGCCTACATTTAGCAGTCCGGTGCCCAGTGCAGCTGCTCCTGATCCCCTATTGTGTGGACTTCATGCAGCTGTTGCACCTCGATTGCGTACGCCTGAGCTGGTGCTCCCCCAATCACGTCCACCTCAGCTATTGCTCTACGATCCCGTCAGCCTCAACTGCTGCTCCCCGATCACATCCGCCTCAGCTGCTGCTCCCCGATTGCGTTCGGTATAGCTGCTGTTCGGCCCCAATTGCGTCCACTTCAGCAGCAGCTCCCTGGTCGCTACCCTCAGATCGCATCCTGCTGCTCCCGGATCGTGTCCACTTGCAGCCTCAGCCATTTTGGAATGTTCTAGCCTAGGCCCTTGCAATTGCCCATCGTTCTCATGCAGTCTTCACAGAGTTTGAAGTTTGGAGGTAGTAGTAAAGTACAAAGGTCGTGTGTCACAATAGTTAGTCCCGCCCCCAACCCACGCTCACTTCTGTCACGCACAGACAGACACACACACATGTTAAAATCTTAATGTATTGACAACACATACTGGGGCAAATGCAGGTCCCCAAGATCACCACCACTACAGCTGTAACCAAGAGCAAGGCCACCACAATCCCCACTGATGAAAGAGAATTCATTCATGGTTTACCACATCATGACTCAGCAGCAATACTAGTATCACCATATTTAGGCATTTTTCAGAGCTAGCAGATGGTACCATACCTATAGTATATCCCAGACCAGAAGTAGGAGGTTGGGGGGTTTCTTCGCAGAGCTGGGCTGTAGATTAAAGATCAACAACTTGTAAACAGCATTATTAACTGTTATTATTGTAGGCTGAATCAGGTGTGCACACCTGCTCCCCACAATATCCTCCTGTACATACACAGGTAATAGGAAGAGTCTGAATGCAATTGAAAGAAACAGGTGTGCAGCATCCTGTCTACGCTGAAACTCAGAACAGCAAGAAAAGCAAAAGAACAAAAGAACCAAATTGAATTTGCTACCATACATGACAGTCCCTGATAGTAATTGAACGTCATTCTGGAATGTAACTATTGAGATAAAAATTAATCATCTTCTATCCCCCATTGTACAACAGCTAGAAATAACCAAGAAATAACCAAGTCTGAAGGAATATGGCAGATCAAAAGATGACAGCGCAGTAATCATTATCACAATGATAATGTACTGTCAATTTGTATAGTAGCTCAATGCATAGGTTCTGTTTGCCTGTTTCACTTCACAGGCACTACTGTTCTAGATGAAGGATCCCTCTTACTGTTGTCATTGACCCGTGTTTAAATTTGTAGCCATTGCACAACTGGCTATAATGATGAGATATTTTTCGCTGTCTGGCACAATTGGAGGAGGTTTTGTCAGGTTTACACTCTCTGTGTCACAATGGAATATGAGTGAACTGTGAGTATTCTTTGCAATGTAGTATCTTGGTTGCAGTGATAAGTATTGTGACTTAGTTTGCACTCACAGGGACTTACACTCCTAGTAATATGCTTTACACATACATACACATTTACGTACATGTATATACCCAGCTGTTGCACCACTGCAGGTGTTTAATAGTGAGATGAACATACCTGTTGTAAAGTTGCCCTGCATTCGCATTGGTATGGAGTTTCCAACTGCAAACACGTCATAGTAGTAGAGTGTGCCAGGCTGCAATTTTGTACTAAGTGGAACAGTTACGTTTGTGATGTTTGTTCCATTGGCTAAATCAGCATTTGTTAGGTTCACGTAGGTTGGATCAGTGCTGAAACTGATCTGACAACTTGCAAAAGCAACTGGGCCACTCGGAAACTGACAGACGACTTGAGGCATACAACTATCGGGATGGACAGCAATATTGTTCACCAAACCTGTGGGGGACAAAAGAAAATTGGCAAATGATAACCTCTTGAACTAGAATGCGAAAAAAATTACAGACATTATTTTGTGAAAAACAAGACTGGCTGATGTTAGGAGAGCAAAATTAGTGGACTGAGAGGCCAGCTGCTCAAAAATCTCATCCACTATTGTGGTGGAAGCAGAATGGGTTTCATCTGCCAAAAGTTGTCCATGTGTTCCAGTAACCTCTACACTACAGACAAAACTGCATAAGGAGTTTACACTATTGATGCAAGTCTGGTGCTGCCCTATCTACCCTGTGTGGTTTGTAATGTACACGATCTTGATACAGTTTCATTCCATATCAGTATTCATACTTCTTCCTAACATATACACTAATATAACCTAGCCTCATTCCCAGGCTGTTCCAACCTCCAATCTTTGATTGCTTGCAGTATGCAAACACGGAGGTGCAAGGACAGGGAGATCTGGTCATGTGTGGTGCCGTCAGGTACACAGACAGTAGACATACAGATAATATAGACATACAGGAAGCGGCACCCAACGAAAAATCTCAATGCCCTTTCTTGTAACGTCTGTCCAAAGGTTGGATCTCAGAGTGCTCGTAAGGCAGCCAATCAATAGCGTTTGTTGTTCACGGCACCAGGAATGGATTATCATGAAAGAGGTATTATAACGATTGGGCACCATGCACCTCCCATGTGTCTACTATCTGCCTACCTGACATCATTGCAGAAGGCTCTGATGCACATGCATCCGGCAATGTATTGATAATACTTTTATGCCATGCATTATACAGTAGATGTTACTGTTGGTTTATCCCCTATTACCATACACGTCTTCACGTACCAATCATGACAGGTGCACTTGCAGTCCCAACTCCCACCACATTCCTGACGGCCACAGACACTGTATACTGCTGTACTTGGGAAATATTGGTGACTCTGAATGTGTGCTGACATGAACCACCAGTGCACGGCTGAGTGAACTGAAGGGACTCAGAACCATTATCATAGGTGAAGATGTACTCAGTTGGTGAACTGTCAACTCCTGCTGCTACAAACTCAGGAGCCTGAAGGAAGAACCAAACCAAAGACAACAAATTAATGAGACAGCACACAATTTCATTATGAACACCCATTACTATATGGTCCTATCATCCTAGCTATATAAAATGGCGAACAATCTCGACCCTGGATCCCAATTCTCCTGAACACAGATTACTTACAGTATCTACACGTGCAAGCATTTAGCATTAGTGTTGTGAACCTTGTCCATTTTACCCTAACCAGTTATTGGAAGCCTCATATTGGATATTGATTGAGCGGTTATTGACAATTAGGCATGCTCTGTCAACTCATCAATAGTAAACTTAATTGATAGTACAGCTTGCAGGCTTTTGGTCTCTTAAGGAGGTGATGGTATAGACAGGTGTGCTAATTCAATCACATCCCTAGAGACCCACCTATCTACCTGTACCTCAAGTCCTCAACCTGCAAAAGAACCTCAGAAATGTATGTAATGATGACAATCATGGTTCAAAACAGACCAAGTTTCCAGTGCAGACAATAACTGGTTATTGAAATAGTAAGCCAATAATTGATTGGCAGTGAATAACTGGTCAATAACCAGTTATTGGGTACAGGTTCACAACACTATTTAGCATACTGTGCAAACTGTAGTCGAGAGAACATGGGATTGTGCATCACTTGCCAAGCACACATGATATAGTTCTTGTAGCTTATCTCCATGCTAACAATAAGCCAAAGTCTGTAGTTCCCTATATCGTACTGTACACCCTATATGGGTATAAGATGCTATAGTGTAAGTCCAGGTGCGTCCTTTTCTGATTCTGTTGCTGGGCCGGCTTAGACTAAAGTAGTCCCTCAGTGGCATTTATATTAGAAACATTGATCTGGATTGCACGTAGGTATAGGCACATAATTATTATAGATTGATTTCATGGAGATTGAGATAGAGATATAGCATTTGATTGAAGATACCCTTCCCTTGCCTATCACAACCTACCCCTGCTATTGCCTGGCTCTCAATCTCCAGCAGATGTCCAGATGAGTCGTACAATGGGGTAGCAGTCAGTGTGGGACCATTGGGTACTGCAGAGATCGAATTCAGAGCTTCAACATTACTATAATGGGTGCAACAGTGCAATACCTACCCAGTGTGCCATTCGTTGCACCATGGCGCACGGCACAACTGGTCGTCAATTGACCACTCTCAGTAATTTAACAAGCAAGGCAATATTCAACCAGGGTCCTATTATGTTACGCTCCAATGTTTAAGTGCTTTGGTTACATGCTCTTATTAGGAAGCCCACGAAAGAAACTATTTCTGATACAGTTACATCTGTTTGTACAGCCTTTTTTCTTGGTTACTGAATTAGGGATGTCCCTGCTATGTGATGTCACATACATGCACACTAATTGTGGCAGGCTGGGAATGAGACTAGCTGTATAGCACAAACTGGTGGATGCAATCAGAGACATAAGGCATCATCCTGCCAACAGTGTGCGTGGTTGCTATTCAAACGGATTCCATAACACAGCAGTACGTTGCTGCCATCTCTGATAGTATCAGAGATGGCAGCTGCCATCTCTGATACTATCAGAGATGGCAGCAACGTACTGCTGTGTTATGGAATCCGTTTGAATAGCAACCACGCACACTGTTGGCAGGATGATGCCTTATGTCTCATATTAGTTAAAATTGCTACTCGCCCATATCTGCAATAGGCCCAATCCGCTAATTTTTGTCCACTTCAACAGTATCAACTTCAAGATAGTAGTTGCTCACTTTCATTGTTGCTAATGAAAAGCTCTTCCTTACGCCGGAATATAATAACATTCCATGATTCCCTACTGCCATTACGCTCAATTACCAAGGTCCACACAGCTACAATACAATCACTTTCTTTTTTATTCCATTCTGGGGCATGAATTTGCAATGAACATGAGGGTATGCCGTTCATGGTGGAATTATCATGTATTGCACTGTAGTACACATGAGTGATTGGACTTGTACATGCGTTGCTATGCTGCAGTGCAAACAAACACAACGCAAAATTGAGTATCCCCAGACACACACAAAGTGCAAACAGTGGCTCTTGATTTCTGCTTACTTTGTAACCGCACAGTTGCCAGGTCACTTGCAGGTCCTTCCCCACCACAGTTAACTGCTCGCACACTGAGTGAGTACTGCTGACCAGTGGGTGACCACCCTGAGCATGTATAACTGTTCGCAGTTGACCTAAATGGTGTGCCACGACTCCCACACAGGTCGTCAGGGCCGGAGATTATAATGGAGTAGTTGGCAACACTATCCAACAGCTGATCCCATGTGAACTTGAACTGCTGTCCTTGAAGTGTCACAGATGGTGTCACAGGAGCACCTGGAGGGGCTGGAGCATGATAGATTGGATCAATGTCTGTCTGTCTGCATGGCTACTTATGCCATATGCTATGTCCCTTAACCCTTTACCCCTGCAGGAAGATACATGGCCTCTCACTGTCTTCAGTGATATGAGACAGCTAGGTGCCATATAGAGCTGGCACTAATGGGAATCTTCGGTCATCAAAATTGCACACAGTGGTATACTAATGTCACAGTTCGTGAATCACTGGCCTGAAGATTGAGCATTCTCCAGTTTAATCTCGTTCACAGACCGTTCATCTAGCACTTATAATTATATAACACCGTACACAATACTGAAAACAATCCACGCTGGGATTGATAGGGTCTGTGACCAAGACTATATCTCCACTACCATTGGGGCTCTCTTACAACAGAGCTTTATATAGAAGAGGTCAGCAGGGCCATCAGAAGCAGTTGCAGAGTG
Organism: Axinella damicornis; assembly: GCA_963931865.1. Classification (NCBI taxonomy): domain Eukaryota; kingdom Metazoa; phylum Porifera; class Demospongiae; order Axinellida; family Axinellidae; genus Axinella; species Axinella damicornis. Next base: position 16,059,800 of record OZ007507.1, on the reverse strand, counting down.
GTCAGGCCAGGGTTGGTGTACGAAGCGCCGCGAAAATGTTTTACGTTGAACAAGGTTGGTGAGGGCCATAGACATCCATCGCCGGCCCGCTGATTCTGCATGCTATGATGTTGTTGCACGAGGTACACATATACTGTAATTCTATAACAGAAGAAAGCAATTTGCCCCAAAAAGTGGTCCGGCAATGGCTGGACAAACCGGACCGGTTCCGACGGCCCTGGTCAGCCATGTGGAACCATGGTAATTGCAATGTGACCTGAGATAAGGTAGCTAACGTGATAATCATGATAGGAATAAATTATAATGAGGCATCAGAAAGGGGGTGACACTCTCATATTCGCTGTAGCCACAGCTGCAAATGGGCATCTTGATCCCGCATACAAAGGAAGGGGTGGAGTGGCTATGCATTCTTCTATATACCGTAGTCTCTTGAAAATACGCCCATGGGCGATGAACTTCAGTGACTGCTCAAAGAGGGGAGTGGGCGTATTTTCGCGAACCTCACTCTCGAAAATAGGCCCACTCATTTCTAAAGTAGGCCCACCGGTGCACCCCAAGTACAGGATATGTAATCAACATATATACGAGTGCCATACTGCAACAGTCATTCTTTACTACTACTACTCCCGGAGTTTCTTAGTGAGCAGGAACAATCTCTTCGTGTGAGTAGCTACAGGAACAGCAAACAACACACAGCAGGAGTGCTTGATTGACATGGAGCACGCAGACCATCTTCAGAACTTGCCAATTGCTGCTGCTTCCGAGAAGTGTGCTGCTAGTGCTATGCTAGGCGATTGCACACAGGAAGACACAAACATGCAATGCGCAGGGTCAAGGGCAAAATATGCGCACAGTCAAATGGTAAATGGCTGAAATACAGCGCAGTCAACCGGTCAAGTCTTTTAGCGATGTGGGGTCAAGTGATCCAGCAGCAAAACTGACTACATCGTCTATGGAGTTTCACCCCTTAGATCTGCTCTGCCTTGTTCAAGCTCTGCTAAGCTTCCTCCCCATGTCCCATTCTGAATGCCTGCATGCATTCATAGTTACCACATGACAGCCTACATATGTATGTAAACATGATGAATTACATGTATCAAGATGTAGAGATTCATAGTCAGTGGATTCAATTACCTCATGGCAACCATTCGACAGTTGATAATGAATACACAATCATAATCACAACTTGTCAACACACTGATGCAATACACAATGAAATCTGCTACAAACCCATTGACATTAGCCTCGTTTCCAGGCCCCGCCAAGCTTTTGTGTGGGAGAGCCTGGGAACGAGGCTACATTGACATCATGAAGGATGGATATCAGGAAACTAATTAAGTATTCAACGTTACTTGTACACCAGCTAATGATCAAATACGGCACAGCTACAAAATCCACTTGATTTCAGTTGTAGGATCAGTGTGTAGCAATGGAGCCTCCATAATGAACATGATGGTTTGACTTAATTAGTACACTTCTCAGCTCCAATGGGGATTGCTCCCCAAAGCTATTGAAAAGCGCCCATTTAATTTTGACAGCTTGCAGTATAAGGTAGAAGGTATAAATGGAGGGTGAAGGCTCAAACATAGACATGTCACAACAAAGTAGTGACAACAACACTCCTGGTAGTGTGGTAGGTTTCAGAATGATACCTCGGGATCACATCTTCTCATGATGAGTACCACAGAGACCAGTTAATAGCTGTCTCTATTTGGTGGATTGGACTTGGGAATGGACTGTGGGACTGGACTCAACTGTTCTATGCTGCTGCCAAGTTTGACTTGGCACTACCGTTCCCGCTTACCCGGCCATTGCGATGATAGTGGATTCGTGGATTCTTGTCCCCAGACCACTTCAGTCTGAGAACAAGTCAATTCAGTGCATCATTGGAGCCCGCGCTCGGACAGAAAGGGCTGCGTCTAGTCCTTATATGGAGACATGGTCGGCTGCCCCGAATTAATGTGATGTAAGTATTCTACGTAGTTGTGTTTGATGCTTCAAAAATAATAAGCGCAACATTCTTGTGAGTCCAGTCCCGAGTCCAGTCCACCGAATACAGACGGTCTAGGTGCATGCACCTGTTGTACGCAGTGGCTCGATAAACACTTACCATCAGCATGCGCTCATTAGCGGTACAGTGAAACCTGCCTTAGCGGTCACCTGAATAAGGCGGTCAGTCACCTCCGCTTTGCAGTCAGTTGGGAAAGTCCTGAAATTTGAGCCCACAATCTCGCATACTTTATGTCGTTCTATAGCAGTCACCTGCGTAATACGTAATGTGATCACATTGCTCCACCCCAAGCACACTATAACACCCTATAATACACCGCCAATAATGTCAGCGAGTGCATGGGTGCATTGTGTACGTGTGCGCATGCGTTTAACATTACAGAAAGTGCCAAACTGAACATACAAAAATGATTATTTAAAGTCTTAGATGTGTTTTTCATGGAACGTACTTGAATTGTTCAGTTTCACAAGAACCTTTGTAATGAAGTCAATCACACTAAAACTTCACACGACCGCTATATAGAGGTCACCTATATTCCAGTCACCTCTCTAATGAGGCCAAATATATCTGTGACCGCATTAGACAGGTTCCACTGTATACGCTACACATGCTATATTTTACTGAATCTCATGACAACACATTTTGACAGTAATTTTGTCACTGTAACAAGTATATGTGTCAGTTGCGAGTAGAAATTGAAGCTTACGCGCACTGCGCATGATCGCGCAAGAAGATCGCCGTGCGCACCTTGCAATTGTTCTGCGCGATAATTACGCTGTGCGCAATTGCACACATAGGCTTCCGCACGGCATACGCGCATAAGATCGCACGGGGCAATTGCCCCGCGCGCCCCACGATCGCTAATGCAAGATAAAACACGGTGCGTAATTGTGCACGTAAGCTTCGATTTCTACTGACGACTGACACATATGCAGTAACTAATTAATACGTACGACAACACCGAAGGAAGTATGTGGTTATTCTTGAAGTACAAAGGGGGGGGGGGGGGGGGGGGGGAGACTGATAACATATCACACCACTCTTAGTGATTACCTTTAAGCATCATGGTCGTGGTTTGTTTGTCTTCTATTGGCCATTGATTTCCATCCCAACAAGAGACATTGATGCCACTGAGGTCTTCACTGAAATTCACTGCTGCAGTAGACATTGCTATTACTGCAACCGATCCATTTTGGACCACACGTGTCACAGCAAATTGAAACGGAGAGTCTGGTGAGACATTCCCATTCTGGTCTCCTGCTGCAAGACTTCGACCAATTTCGAGATCTGTGACCCACCAATAGTGCGTTTCAGCAAGAATCGTGCACTTTATTGTCAGGCTCTCTCCTGGACATACAAATTTCAACTGTATGTCACAACCACCAAAATCGAAGACTGCAGTGGGAAAATTACAAAACAGTGTGCATGTCAATGGATAGCTATCAACTGTATGTAGTACACATGAATAGTTAACTATTTGAGAGTGAACGGCATATTTATACGCCTGTCAAAACTTCTGCTCATCACAAAATTAATGGCGTATTTATACGCCTACCACAAAGTCGCGAAATAACTGAAGTGGGGCAGACACTGCTGATTTATCGGGTATTGGCAATCACAGTAATGAAGAGGCGGACCCTACAGATATCAGCAATCAATCATATAAGTTCCCCTACCGATCAAGAGTAATGTAAGCACTAACTGTTTTGTCACTGTTTTGTGTACTGGCAGCATAGGCTAGCTTTTTCGCGCACAAAACACGATTGGCAGTGCTCAAAGTGCCTAGTATAGGCTTGGGGCATCAGTCCAGTACTTATCAAACACCAGTAACTCACCCGCTGCAGAGAGCAGACATCAACAGCACAAGAACAGGTTGAGTACCAAGGTGAGCGCTGAGTATATATAACTCGGCCTAGCAGCCATATAACGATAGTCGGGGCTTAGCAGACAAATTAACTTAAGGTAGGAAACATTAGTACAGCGATCTCCAAAACCAAGTTGATGGAAAATGGGCAGCATCAAAGCGTACACAAGTTTCAGCAATAGTTGCATCAAACTGCTCCCTCTGCAATTTTAAAGCCCTCTACTAAATTGAAAATTTGGACCGTCTCCAAGGCCCCACCCACACTCTGACCCCATCATCAATACGCTCCCCATTAAATGGCCAATTGAACAATGGCAAATTCAAAGGGAATTGTCTGACATGATTGATAATCCAGTTCAACTAACCACTTACGAAAAAGCAAAGCAAGAAGGAACACAGTTAAATTCAATTTCCACATGTCCAAGTCTGAAGGAAAAAAAAAGAGTCAAACAAATCACACCAAGAGGTTAGAACTCTTGAACATACTAAAAATTAATTATGATCACTGCCAAGTCGGTAAGCTCTAATGAGCAGCTGAGTCACACGCTGCAGTTCTAGTCACAAACACGTATGGGCATGGTTATGGGCTTTGGTGATGCTTCATTAATGATTTCACCTCCACTCACTAAGTTGTAGCATCTGCCACACACGGGCAAAAAACTGACAGAAATACATACATTATTAGCGCACATCAACAGCATGCAGTCTGTAGGCGTGGGTTTGGATAGCTGTACATGAACAAAGCGACAATTAGGTTGCTGAATTGTCTTCATGAGATGAGTCTTGTAACATCCGTAAGGGAATTGCCCTCCTTGATTAATTGGACAAATAACAGACTGGTAATAAACAAGGTGCAAGGAGTTCCAGAGAGAAAACGTATACCTGACCTTTGCCTGACACCTGACCTTCACTTATTGGCTAATGGAGTAGAAAGGAAATAAATTATGATGCATTCAATCAGCCCTCTTTTAGGTATTTTAATTGGACCAATAGTGCACGCACCCCTCTCCATAGGTCAAATCATGGTTGATTAGGTGCACACTTGAACTCATAATTGCTTATCAGTGCATGTGGACATTGGAAGGAGTACAATTACTTTAAGACTGTGGGTGAATTATGGAAGCAATCATGATCTGAATTTATGTGGAACATTATTTTGTTGCTCCATCTAACAAATTTCCTATAGCTAGCTAGGTTCTTAATCTGGCAATCTGAGTCCCTCATGGGTAATATGTGTACTACAATGATCATTCCTCCATGCAGTGATGTTTGTGTATACCTAGCTATATATGCTATTATTGCTCTGGCGGAGAAGCATTCTAACTGCGTGTAGGGAGTTTTCTTGGAGGTACCGTACGAACGCAGTGTTGAATTCCCAGGTTATCGAAATTGCCAAATTATGACACACCATGCAGCTCTCTCTTTGTGGTATGTACTATGCATGTCTCCTTCAAAGCGGGATTTTTACTTTCGTGGCAGTGCTAATCCACAATCGCTCAGTCCTAGAAGCTAGCTGGTAAGAAAATGACTAATACGTAAGCCACTCTTTGGTACATCATTCATATCCAACATTGACACTCACTTGCGTCCCCTCGCGCCACAAAATTACATTTGTTATTGCACTTACGGAACTTTGTCTGTTGTGGCAGAATCGCGTTGAAGACCTCTATATAGCTATGTAGGCACAAAATCTGCCTCAGTCGTCAGTGGACCAAAGTGCCGCAACCACTAGAACAGGGATCCACTTTGTTCACCGCGTTTCATGCCCGATGACGTCATATAGTTTGAGTTTGCACTTTGACCCCAACATAGTACGATATCGCGATGAGACTGCAGTGTGAATCAATGTTACTGTACCGGAATTCAGTGGCCATACAGCGAGGTAAGTGTATATGGAGAAGAAGACTATAGACTTACTATGCATGTATAAAAATGCAGCTACTCAATAACTTGGCTGTGGTAAATGATGTTGCCAGTTAACTGAGGGGGAGACACGTGAAGGACTCCAGTGTGAATGGACACAATACTGTTATAGTGGCAGTTCCTATAATACACCAGTTCAAGGTGTCTAATCGAGTTAGCACCTTCAAAGAGGGGCTCTGTCAGGATGGGGTACCGCAATAGTTCCCTCAAGGCAATGGGGTTGAAGCACTCCCAGCAGTATGTACCTCCAGTGTTTGGTTGAAGGGGGTCTGTGCAGAAGTACTGTACACAGGAACTTGAATATATGCTGCTATAGCCAGCACCTCGATGTGGGTAGCCCAAGTGTTCGGATTGCATAACTTTCGGATGTGTCCAGCAAATGTGTCTGCGTTAAATCTTCAATTTTCTTTGAAATGAGGGGATGAACCTTCTGTGCAGCCCCACAGAGTGTGCCAGTTGGGTGAGACTTTTCATGTGATTCGTGTGTGGGTAAAGAAACAAAAAACGTGGTGGCCGCATTGATAGGCCTTCCTTCTTCCAGCGCTTGTTTTAGTGAATGAAGTTTCGTTTCTCTAAGTTTTTTGCTCTTTAGGTGCTTGACTTCTGTTGCTGAGAGAGCGTATTCGGGATAAAGCCTGGTGGGCGCTTGATACGTACTCTACAGTAGTTGCCTTATGAGTTTCAGTGCTCGCATTCCACACACAGGTGTGGGATGCAGTGATGTAATGGTTTTGTGGGATGCAGTGATGTAATGGTTTTTGTCTAGCTCTCCAAACTGGAGAGCTAGACATCCCTGAACTGTGTAGTATGAATATGGATGATTCAACTTTGATCATAGCTAAGGGAGGGGAGCAGAATTGAAGGAGAAGAAAGACAAATAATGTGGACTGTTAATGCACGCTACTAGCCTGTGACTACATAAAGTGTTTAGTGCCCTTGTGCCCTTCTCTCTTCAAAGCTTGCAGTTTATTAATGTGGTTCACCATCACCATGGAGTAAAGAGAGTAGAGAGAAACCAAATTTCAATGTGTGCGTGGCATCCCAGCTTCCGTGTTCCCTGAAGATAGATTCGGCTGGATGTTCTGTCCCTCTTCTTGAAGTAGTGTGGTCCAAACTGACACTCTCTAGTTTCCTTCCACACAACCTCAAAAGGTGTTCTGCATGAAAAGAGACTCCTGAGCGGCTCCACATAATCCGCGATTTCCCCTGTAATCACATGGTGAAAGTAGACAGTTGTGAAGTAGATGTATAATTATTGCAAATTAGGTGATCAGCCTCAGGTACTACTTGTGCCTAAGGAGTAGCAAGTTTATTACCCTAATTATGAGTAGATATTACACAAACAGTTATCACTGGGGACTTACAAGCTTTGCGGATTTATTTTCCTTGTCTGTTTCTCCAGGTGTAGGTTGTTTCGATCGGCGGATACCCCATGTTGTGACTGTGTCTCGCCGATGTGACTCAAGGGTGCCCTCCAAATCTTCAACGTAGCCTTCTAGTATGTCCCACGTTTCTTTAGGCCTTCAGCCCAAACTGGAGAGCTAGACATCCCTGAAGTGTGTAGTATGAATATGGATGATTCAACTTTGATCATAGCTAATATTATGTCTTTGTTATTCTACTCAAAATGATGTGTATGTATCAACACGTACCTGGACAGGATAGGACTCTTCTCCACAGCTGAGAGGTCCAGACAACACTGCTTCAGGACCTACTGCACGATTAGTTAGCTATGAGCTTAAATTTGCGGATGATCTATATGAGGTGGGTCAAAGTACACATTTTAAAAACTATGACGTCATTGGGCATGAAGCGCGGTGAACAAAGTGGATCCCTACATCTGTAGGTGCTAGTTGTGCAAAGTTGGCTCTTCTTGCAGCGATTTGTAGAGCAATATGGCTTTTGTATGCGTTTCTGTAGTAGCTTGCAATCGTTGCCTGGTCCGTCGTGAGTGTTGAAACCTTCGCAAACAAGTTCAAGGTTCTTGAAAATTGAAGAGGAAGTGGCAATGAATAATGAAAATGAACCTCCCGCCGGCATGCAATAGCAGGGTTTCCATGGCGCTAAACAAGCAATCAAGTTTGCTTAGCCTAATCAGATCGGGCACAACAGACAAGGCTATTCATAGTACCAAGAGTTCATAACAATATTGTTATGATAGTACAGACGAGAAAAACAGTATACATGCAGGCCTCCTGCCCATGGAGTATTACTCTAGAGCTGCATGTCAATGATCAAAGGCACAATAATTTTCTTATTGCAGTTGGAAGACTGGAACAGGGGTCTTCAGTGTCGGGGCGTGTTCTTTGAGGGTTGGGTGAAGGATCTTGATCAAGTCCTGGAGTCTCACAGGAAGGCAACTGTCACCAGTTATGGCACTCATTGCTCATCAAAGACATCTGCTGCCTGCAGCAACAAGGAGAATGATCAATCTCAGAAGGAAAGTGAAAAGAAGGTACGTTGATAACAGGAAGCAAGGAGCCTATATCAATGCTAACTACTCTATTACATGATTGTACTTTAATCCACCTCAATTCACTATAGATATCTCCCAAGATATATTGGAGCATGGGACAAATGAACCGAGAAGGCACACCTTTCTCAATTGTGGAAACCAAGACGCTTGATTGCCAGTTTGGACCACAATATTATACTGTCAGGGTCAGTTTTTCTCCACTGTTCAATCTTTAGCTTGGCATTTTCCTGGTCAAGGCAAGAAAGCTGGATTGCACATTTGGCCATATAGATATGATTTTTGAAATCACTATCTAGTGGAAAGTAAGCTCGATCATTGGGGTCAGGTACGTCATCTTTGCACAGATCATGCACAACATACTGGCGAAGGAGACTCCGTAACTGACTAATGTCAGATATTGATATTTTGGTTGCCACTTTCTCATTCATCCTTTGGGAAAATCCGGCAACTCCTCCCCCTGTAGGATGTCCATGGTGAGCACTCTCTGTTGGCAGGGAGACAAAGTAGGCAGTGGTGGTTTGCACCAGGGCTGCATCCCGGTTGAGCTGTTGTTTAACTCCTGCATCAGTCTTTGTTTGAGGGTACTAGCTATGTGTACGGTGACTTTGTTTCCATCTTGGTGAACTTTGTACTCTGGATACAGCACACACTTTTTGATGACTATAATATGTGCATGGCAGCCTATCTTCTGACTGCCTTGCACTTTGACTCTTGAGCTTTTGGGCGGTTTCTCTCTACTCACTTCTTTCATCCATTCGTTGAGAAGGTCAGTATGGAGAAGCATCCAAGTGTAACAACTCCACCACCTGAAAACAGAACAAATTGCACCAGTATGCACATGTATAGAGGCAACGATGGAGCTGAAGAGAGCAACACAGTACATGACACAGGCAGCTACGAACAGCCACTGCTGTGGGTACATCAAACCAACTGGCAGAAACAGCTACTAGCACGGTATGGGAATACCATTAGCTTGATAGACGCTATACGTACAACACTGTTTTTCGTATGTGTTAGGACCAATGTAGGTTACTCTGTGGACGGCAAATTTATCGTACAAAGTGAATCTGCAGATAACATTGAGGAGGCTCTCCAAATGTTGAAATCTTGGAACTCAGACTGGAAAATGTAACAGGATGTAGGGATACCAGAACGGCAAAAAGTAAGGAAACAAGGTAGGGATGATCGCACAAAACAGTGAAGTATACAACCCCCCTACAGAGATCTTTTTCCATATATGTGTATAATGAAAAAAGATATGTAGGGGGATTGTATACTTCACTGTTTTGTGCGATCATCCCTACCTTGTTTCCTTACTTTTTGCCGTTCTGGTATCCCTACATCCTGTTACATTTTCGAATGTTTTTATTACTTGTCCGAGGGGCAACCGCACTCCTGGTAGCCGTTGCAACCCCGCGGTTGCCTCGCCGTAGCGAAGCTAATTATTGCAATTCGTTCTAATTAACGCACATGCCACGTGGCTCAGTCGATCGCGAGCAATAGCGACCAAAAGGAAGACAAGACATTATTACAGCACTCACAACTTAGCCAGCACGGTGAGTTATGGCATGCAAGCGTCAGTGAACGACAGCGATCATGGTCGTGTGGTCAGAATCTTCGTGTGCCGTTCCTAAGAATGGTACTGTCACCGGAAGTCGAAGAGAGCGCTTGAACAATGGCGGCCACAACGAGACAAAAGCGCTCATATCTCCACCACCAAGGTGAGTTTCAACACCAACATTTTACATTCAGGTCAGGGCATGAAAGCGATCACGACGGTGTAGTCACAACTTCTGTAGGCCGAGCCCAAGTACTCAAACATTATTATTATCGAGGGGCAACCGCACTCCTGGTAGCCGCGGTTAAACGGTAGCACAAGCTAAGTGTGACAGTTCATTATCACACATTACATGAGTACCATGATAGATATATACAGGGAAGAGTGCTCTCAAGTATATACCATTCATAAAGTAGCTGCATTCAACCTGCCGTAGCGCAAGCTAAGTATTGCAATACATTCCAATTAACGCACATGCCACGTAGCAACCACGCTCAGTCGATCGCGAGCAATGGCGACCAAAAGGAAGACAAGACATTATTACAGCACTCACAACTTAGCCAGCACGGTGAGTTTGGCATGTAAGCGTCAGTGAACGACAGCGATCACGGCCGTGTGGTCAGAATCTTCGTGTGCCTTTCCTAAGAACGGTACTGCCACCGGAAGTCGATGGAGCGCTCGAGCAATGGTGGCCAACGGCGAGACAAAAGCGCTCATATCTCCACCGCCAAGGTGAGTTTCAGCACCAACTTTTATCATTCAGGTCAGAGCATGATAGCGATCACAACGGTGTAGTCAGAATCTTTGTAGGCCAAGCCTAAGTACTCAAACATTATATTATATTACGCGGCACAATTTTTTCCCTACCAGGAGTGTAATTACGCAGCACAATTTTTCCCCTACCAGGAGTGTAATATGTCATTTTTTTTAGCAGCAATTTGCCATCACAGAGCAGAAGTTGGTATCCTCACAAGTAATACTAGTAGGAGCCAGTATATGGACAATATTGACTCTGGTATTCACACTGCCAGCATTGGCTGAAGAATCAGACCCAAGTCCACCCTTTTCTGGATGAATACTAAGGCAGTAATCCCTGTCTGAAGACAATAATCAGCCCTCTCACAGAACACAGTAGGTTAGTAGAATTTACCGAAGTACAAAATTATGTCAACACAACGGCGCAAGACACTTCTAATTCAGCGATCTTGAGTAATAATTACGTTCGTTGCTAAGTGATCGCGCATGCGTTACAAACGAGAAAATGGCGTGACTAAAGAAGTCCTAGTTATTGAGTGGGCAGCTGCAGCTGCCTGGTGAAGACTTGGAAGTTGCGAAAAAGCGATGGCCAGGTGCACTACTCGGTGTGAAATGCTGCTGTTTCGTGCAAAACCATCATGAGAGATTGAGTCGACGCTGAGCTAGCCTGTCTGAAGAAAGAAAAACAATTTGCCCGTTTGCGAGTACCTGGTGTGGTACTTTCGCGACGGTTTTTCGCGACGCGAGGAGTCTTGTTGGTCATGAAAACACTCGAAGATGAACGGTATGTGGTTATAAAGGCTTATAAGTGTACCGTTTCTGAGATTTGGAGAGATTCTTTTGTATTAGCATAATATTAATTGCGTGTACGTCGTATCCCTACATACAGAGTCTACCGACTCTGTGATGTCTGATTATTCCGAGGCCGAGTTGGCCGCAGTGCAAGCTGTTTTTCCAAGCACTAAGGTTTACTTGTGTGACTTCCACCGAGAACGGTGGTGCCGAAACCACAAACATGGTCTTACCCACGTGGAAGTAGACACACTCCTTGAAAAACTTCGTGCATGCGCCTGGGTAGTCTCGGTACCAGACCCTCGCACACGGGAGGAGGGTCTGGTGCACTTGCATACATAAACTGTTTATGGGATACGCTGACGTATCAGGATTCCTGAGTGATAATTTGAGGCGTTGATTGATATACAAGTAGGTGCCAAAAGTGCATGCACTCAATGAAATGGCTACAGCTATATAGTAGACCTTGCGATCCTTGTCAACTCTGTTCCTGCCAGATTGACGATTGCAAGAACCGACGGAACGTTCCAACTCGGAGAGCGCTACTGCAGCTTTGGACCGATTATGCAGCGAAGTAGGGCGATTGAAGGCCTGGGTACGAGGCTAACCAGATGGATACCTGGCCCTGTGTGTACAAGACTTTACATGTTTACAGTTACCTGATCCAGCACGAGCGCCTTCTCAGAGGGCTTACGACAACAACAATAGACATCGGTGTGGAACCGCTGTGCAAATAGTCGAACACAAGTGGCAGACTACCGTAGCATAGGGACTTTCCAGCGTAGAAACGAAGACGTCTTTCCCTTTCATAAACTCCTTTCCAGCTTCCATGCAGCTCCTCGGGATTCGCTGCGGGGTATCCAAGCTTGGTGAACGTCTCTTCGATCGCTGTCTCTATCAGCGCTACAGCTGTCACTCCAATTTGCGATGTGCATGTGTTTGCGTGAAAAGGTATGTAATCGAACAGCAATCAACCAATCAGATTCATCCCGCCGAAATTCCGCGGAGTACAAATTTTTATGTATGCAAGTGCACCAGACCCTCCTCCCGCGTGCGAGGGTCTGGTACCGAGACTAGCGCCTGGGTACCTCCAGCTGAAGGAGATGATCTGGGAGAGCTGTACAAGCTGGCTGTGAACGACCTAAAAGCCTCCCAGGTTTGGAAAAACCATCAGTGTTCGTCAGTGGCTGTTGAACATGTGGCTCTCAATTCCTGAGGTACTTACCTAACACAATGCCATGAATATGTTTTATTCTCAATTCCTCTGCCCTGTGATGAGGGGGATGAGGCAGTGAATAGTATGCCATTGACTGACATACATGTACGTCTATACAAGTACATGTACTAGTGGAATGCAGGACATTATGGGCGAGTGTCAGCAACCTGCGTGTGCATGTGTGTAATTTTAGAGACAGTGGTTAGTCCTTCAACTTCACTCCAGGCGCAGATCACTGATTGAGCAGTCGTGGATCGTGTACATGTACATGACATAGTATGATGTCTGGAATTGTATGCAATGTTCAATTGCATGTGCCAGACTTACGGTATGGGAGACAAATTGATCGACAAAAGCTAGCGCAAGCGACACTCGACTGACTAGTGTGGGGCTCGCTCACACTTGCCCAATTGTTAGCTAGTGTATATGTATATTAGGGATTAGTCTTCATCTTCATCCCATAATATATACCTAATTCAACAGCACTGGGCTAGGGCTTTCCGGGACAATGACTACAATCGATTGCAGTTGCGTTTGAACACTGCGTATTGCGTGGATTATCACGGAAACTGTGTCTGCAAATATGACACGCAAAGTGTCTGCATGGCTTCCAGACTCTTGCGTATTCAAGGCCGTGCCATTTACGTGAAGCTCCACCCACAGATAGTTCTTGCCACACATGGTCACGCAATGCGCAATGTTCAAACGCAACTGCAATCGACTGTACCATGGAGCAGTGGACACAAATAATGGTACTGAAGCCCAGAAGAAGTTGTTCAAGTACAGTTTCTTACCACGCAAAAGGCGTCAGACCACTCTGTCAAATACTATCACCCTCCTGGTTGAGAATTATCTCCCATGCCGCAAGCAGAAGTATCTTGTGTATCTATCAGCAATCATCGCAGTACAGGAGTTACAAGAATTTCGTTCCACCATACCTTCATGATAGGCCATGCTCTGTGATTCTGCATGCCCTGACCGGAAGTCCAACAGCTCCAAGTTTCCTGCTGAGTCCATCCATGATGTTGACAGCAAGAAGGGCATCTTTGAGGTGGAGAAGGCAAGTGGATATAAGTACAAGATCAACTTTGGCAGGAACACAACTGATCAGATGCCTTTGTGCACATGCAAAGATTGGCTACGGCACCATCTGCCATGTAAGCACTTCTTTGCAGTGTTTAAGCACAGTAAAGAGTGGCAATGGGAGCAGTTACCTTCACCATACCTCCAGAGTGCCTACCTCTCAATGGATGTAGATGCAATCTGTTGCCACTTCCAGCAGAAGAGTGAACCAATTGCCATTGATAACACCACAAGTGACTCCATGGATACCACAGATGTGCTTGGTGACCTACCAGTGAGAGTAAGTGTGTGAATTATGTAATCCACAGTATCACTTTGATCGATGTACTTTACATTGCCACAGAAGCAGTGTGTTTCCATACAGTCAGCTACAGAGGGAGTGAGGATCACTCTGAAGGAAATAGGCACACTTACATATGCTTGCCCTACTGCTGATGACCTGTTGCACCTAGATGAGCAGCTAAAGAAAATCAAGTCAGACTTCCAGGAATAGTTACCTACTGTGTCATCAGGCCAGCAGTGGTTGAAAGAGCACGCCAAACCAAGAACAAGTATGCTCATATCAGGGCGAGAATGAGGCTTCGACAATGTAGTGCTCTTAAGGAAACTAATGGACGAAGGAACAAAGCCCCTTCAGCCTATTGGAACAGGGTTGGTATTCGAGCAGACTGTCTTCGAAAGGTATTATAATCAAACTTTAGTGGATTGGGGATTTAGTGGGTATTCTTTACACTCCTGGTAGGGGAAAAATTGTGCCGCGTAATTACACTCCTGGTATAGAGAAAATTATGCCCCAAAAATAAAAACCTCCTGGGCTCAGTGGAGGACATGGAGAGATTCTGACTACACCATCATCATTCTAATTTTTGACTGACCCATATTTATGCTGAAACTCACCTTTGTGGTGGAGTTATGACCCTAACCCTAATCCTAACCCTAAATTTTGGCCTCCTTGTGTGGGTGGATTTTTTTTTTTCCGTTCCCGATCCGCTGGGAATGAGACAGCCACGTGTGCACTATTAAATTGAGACGATCCAGCCTATGCCCGACCGGCAACCTTGGAGGCTGGAGCTGTAAGTACGAGCTGGTGGATGCAATCAGAGTCTGCTCGGGGTGAGAGTAATACCAGAGTACCATTCTGAACGGTGAGCTTGCCCTGCCGGCGAGATGCACCTGGTCCAATCACCAGTACTAGTAGTGCGGTGGCTATTTACGAATGCCCTAGCTACAACGGTTCTGACTAAACAGGCCCGTAGGGAGGAGGGGTTCGAGGGGGTTCGGACGAACTGATGATTATGTGCTGGAACTCACCTTGGTGGTGGAGATATGAGCGCTTTTGTCTCGCCGTTAGTCGCCATTGCTCGAGCGCTCTGTTCGACTTCTGGTGGCAGTACCATTCTTAGGAAAGGCACACAAAGATTCTGACCACACGGCCGTGATCACTGATCGTTCACTGACGCTTACATGCCGAACCTCACCGTGCTGTCTAAGTTGTGAGTGCTGTATTGGTTGCCATTCCTCGCGATCGACTGAGCGTGGTTGCCACGTGGCATGTGCGTTAATTGGAACGTATTGCGATTGCGCGACGGCAAGTCGCAACCGCGGTTGCAACGCGGCTGCTTTATGAATGTGTACTTGAGAGCACTCTAAATCTTCATTATATAGCGCTATAGCTATCATGGTACTCACTGATGTGTGATAATTGGAACGAACTGTCAAAATTAGCTTGTGCTACCGTTTAACTGTGGCTACCAGGAGTGCGGTTGCCCCTCGTTACACTCCTGGTATAGAGAAAATTGTGCCGCGTAATGTAATTAATCTAATTAATGTAAATAATAAACGTTTGACTACTTCGGAATGGCCCACAAAGATTCTGACTACACCGTCGTGATCGCTATGATGCAGTGACACAAAATCAAAATAATTGTGCTGAAACTCACCTTGGTGGTGGAGATATGAGCGCTTTTGTCTCGCCGTGGCTGCCATTGCTCGAGCGCTCCCTTCGACTTCCGGTGGCAGTACCGCTCTTAGGAAAGGTACACGAAGATTCTGACCACACGGCCGTGATCGCTGTCGTTCACTGACGCTTGCATGCCAAAACTCACCGTGCTGGCTAAGTTGTGAGTGCTGTAATAATGTCTTGTCTTCCGTTTGGTCGCCATTGCTCGCGATCGACTGGAGCGTGGTTGCCACGTGGCATGTGCGTTAATTGGAACGAATTGCGATACGCTGCGGCGAGTCGTAACCAACCGGGGTTGCAATGCGCTTGAGAGCACTCTATCTGATCTTCCCTACATATAGCTATCATGGTACTCACGTCATGTGTGACAATTGGAACGAACTGCCACACTTAGCTTGTGCTACCGTTTAACCGCGGCTACCAGGAGTGCGGTTGCCCCTCGTTACACTCCTGGTATAGGAAATAAAGTGCCGCGTAATTAATCTAAATAATTAATAAACGTTTGACTACTTCGGGATGGCCTACAAAGATTCTGACTACACCGTCGTGATCGCTATGCTGCAGTGACACAACCACACAATAATTGTGCTGAAACTCACCTTGGTGGTGGAGATACAAGCGCTTTTGTTGTGTCGTCGGACGCCATTGCTCGATCGCTCTCTTCGACGTTGGCTGCCAGTACAGCCTTACGAAGGCCCCACAAAGATTCTGACCACACAGCCGTGATTGCTGTCGTTCACTGACGCTTACATACCGAAACTCACCGTGCTGGCTAAGTTATGAGTGCTGTAATAATGTCTTGTCTTCCTTTTGGTCACCATTGCTCGCGATCGACTGAGCGTGGTTGCCACGTGGCATGTGCGTTAATTGGAAACTAGCGCTACGGCGAGTCGCAACCGGGAACGCGGCTACCAGGAGTGCGGTTGCCCCTCGTTACACTCCTGGTATAGGAAAAATTGTGCCGCGTAAATAAATAATTAATTAATATAATATAATGTTCGAGTACTTAGGCTTGGCCTACAGAAATTGTGACTACACCGCCGTGATCGCTATCATGCCCTGACCTGAATGTAAAAAGTTGGTGTTGAAACTCACCTTGGTGGTGGAGATATGAGCGCTTTTGTCTCGCCGTGGCTGCCATTGCTCGAGCGCTCTCTTCGACTTCCGGTGGCAGTACCGTTCATAGGAAAGGCACACGAAGATTCTGACCACACGGCCGTGATCGCTGTCGTTCACTGACGCTTGCATGCCAAAACTCACCGTGCTGGCTAAGTTGTGAGTGCTGTAATAATGTCTTGTCTTCCTTTTGGTCGCCATTGCTCGCGATCGACTGAGCCACGTGGCATGTGCGTTAATTAGAACGAATTGCAATAATTAGCTTCGCTACGGCGAGGCAACCGCGCCGCGGGGTTGCAACGGCTACCAGGAGTGCGGTTGCCCCTCGTCAACAAAGCAGAAATAAACATATTAAATAATGTTTGAGTACTTAGGCTTGGCTTACGAAATTCTGACTACACCGTCGTGATCACTATCATGCACTGACCTGAATGTAAAAAGTTGGTGTTGAAACTCACCTTGGTGGTGGAGATATGAGCGCTTTTGTCTCGCCGTGGCCACGGTGGCAGTACCGGAAAGGCACACAGACCACAAGGCCGTGACCGCTGTCGTTCACTGCCGCTTGCATGCCATAACTCACCGTGCTGGCAGTTTTGAGTTGTGATACCTAGCTTGCGCTACCAGCGACTTGCAACCGGTTGCAGCGGCTGCTACCAGGAGTGCGGTTGCCCCTCGCTAATAATGCAAATATAAACAAATAAAAAACCTCCCAGCCTGCAGGAAGGGCCTACAAAGGTTCTGACTAAATTTTCATGATCACTATCGTGCAGTGGCCCAACCATACAATTTTGTGGCAGAAATTCATCTTGGCAGTGGAGTTGTGAGTGCTTTTGTCTTCCCTTCAGCTGCCATATTGCTCGAGCGCTCTCTTCAACTTTCAAAGTTTCATTGCCACAAAGACTATGACCACCCAGCGAGTTGCAACCGGTTGCATCGCGGCTACCAGGAGTGCGGTTGCCCCTCGATAAATAATTAATATATAATATATATAATGTTTGAGTACTTAGGCTTAGCCTACAGAAATTCTGACTATACCGCCGTGATCGCTATCATGCCCTGACCTGAATGTAAAAAGTTGGTGTTGAAACTCACCTTGGTGGTGGAGATATGATCGCTTTTGTCTCGCCGTGGCTGCCATTGCTCGAGCGCTCTCTTCGACTTCCGGTGGCAGTACCGTTCTTAGGAAAGGCACACGAAGATTCTGACCACAAGGCCGTGATCGCTGTCGTTCACTGACGCTTACATGCCAAAACTCACCGTGCTGGCGAAGTTATGAGCGCTGTAACAGTTTCTTGTCTTCTCCTTGGGCCGCCATTGCTGACTCAGCTCAATTGATCGACGTTGACGTCGCATGGCATGTGCGTTAATTGGAATGAGTTGCAATACCTAGCTTGCGCTACCGTCGAGTCGCAACCTGTTGCAACGCGGCTACCAGGAGTGCGGTTGCCCCTCGTAACTATACCAGTATTAGAAATTTAACAGGTAGGGCAAACTCATCCACTTTTGAGAATAATGCTTCAGTTCTCACTCTCCCCTCATGCATAGATTGGCTGCTTCATAGGTGGCTAGCATACAGCTCACTCCAATTAATGCACATGTATGTGATGTCACATACATGTACTTATTGTTTGCGGGTTCAAATTTTGCTAGCAGTTATACAAGGGGGTGACACTCCATCAGCGAAGGGGTGGAGTCACTAAGGTAAATCAGGGTAATTTCGGTCACCGTACAATTCCGGTCAGTATAGCCCAAAAGCTAAGTTAACATAGAGCAATGCGGATATAATTGCAGTTCTAGTACAAGCTTAGGAGCAGTTAGTGTTACTGCAACATAAGTGGGACTCCCAAAGAATCTATCGTGTACAATTGGCGGTGGCTTTTGTATAGACTGACCGGAATTATACCGTGACCGGAATTACCCCGTTTTACCTTGCGCATTCTTCCGTATACTATCGGCGGTCAAACGGTCAACGGCTGAAATACAGCGCAGTCAAACAGTCAAGAGTCTTTTGCGATGCGGTCAAGTGGTCAAGCAGCAAAAATGGTGGTCAAGCAGCAAAAATGATGGTCAAGATTTCTTGACCCCGGTCGCACCTCTGACTACGGCGTCAATGGGAGTGTCACCCCCTTGCTATATGTACCGGACACTCTTATAGGAGGCTGCAGAGAAGGCAAACACCACTCCAACATTACCTTCCACAGAAGTAGTGCCGGGAAGGACTACTAAGCCAGGGAAACCTACTGCAGGTTATTTGTGCTGTACATACTGTTTGGCACACTCACTTCAGCAGTTGTTTTGTTTACAGGCAAGAAGAGATCAAGGTGTGGCGAGTGTGAAGGATGCCTAGTAGAAGAAGACTGTGGGGACTGTCTCTTTTGTGCTGACAAGCCAAAATTTGGAGGACCAGGGAGAAAGAAACAATGCTGTACAAAGAGGAAGTGTAAGCCACAAAGTGTACGTGTATAGCTATGCACACTGCATCATCAAAAGATTGCAAATTGACATAACATGTAATTTCATGCAGGTTCAGTCCACAATAAACTCCAACTTTCACCTGCACAATGAAGTGTCTCCTCGCTACTTCACACTGGTTTGCTATAATTTAGCTAAGCTCAACTTCCACGTTTTGAGACACGATGTAGTCTATACTTGTTTCCACTCTATACCCAGGGGCTTCGAAATGGCTATTTCGCAGCACCTCCATGGAGGTGCTGCAGGAGTAACTGTACCTGCCATCCCAGTGCCGGTACTCTAGCAGATGGAGACACCAATACATGATCCAAGAATCTGTGACAGCGACGGCAGCTCATTTTCACCTGCAGGCACCAAACACCTTCCATGTGAGAGTGACAGATCTCGAAGTAGACAATATAATACAGCAGGAGCACCGGACCAGCAGAAGATGCTGATATTCAGACTGGATGAGAGATGGTGGAGAGCTAGAGGAGGTCATAGAGCATGAATCTGGTGATAATAGTGACTATGAATTGCAGCTTTGTTATTATGTGTATCCTTAAGGTTACGGGATTGTCGCGTGGTGGGCGTGGCCAGACAATTTCTTCAACCCCGTCTTTCTCGCACAGAAAGTAAGCTAGCGAAATCAAACTTACTGGACACAAAGCAGGGAGGGTAGTCAACATGCAGACCAAACATCATTACAGCAGCTCACACTGTAGCCGTCATACGCTGGTTAAATCGATTCCAGCAAACTATTCACCAAAAATCTCCAGTGCGAAGACCGCCAGCAACTCGATTCTACTGTTAGGAGACACGCCATAGGAAGCTCTAGGGCGGGACGTAAGCGTTTTGTGGCTAGGTTGAGCAGTTCTCGAAAGAACGACTCTTGAGTGCGAATAACCGCCATCTTGACTCCCTTCTTTGGAATACAGCGTCGTATAACTTTGGAACGGTCATCAGTATTTACAAAAACGCTTCGTCTGGCCCTTTCTATACTGTTTGTGCCTATTTCAACACGGTCTTCCAAGTCCAGGTCGGATCACACGGCTTTCTTTTTGGTGACAAAAAACTATGAAATAGCGCTTAATTAAGTATACGGTGCGCGTATCCGCGCGCAGGGATCCCGTAACCTTAATCAATACATGTATTGAGAGATCATCCAGATCAGGGTTATAAAAGCTGGTGCCATTTCTAGTAACCTTCATCCACAAGCTTAAAATTTACTCTGCTAGTTCAGTATACCCATAGCTAACTGCTATTAGCCCTAACAGCCGTGTTCCAGCCCCCAGGAAGAAGATATTCCCTTGAACACCACTTTTGACCTTACAAAAAAGGTCAACATGAGCACACTAAATCGCTAATTCCCTTTATGCTCGCCGTCTTCGACCATGATTAGGTAGCCATTACTACAACCATACTCCTACTTACCTCGAAACAGTGTAGCCCGACCCTTCGCCATCTTCGAGGAGAGAAATAACATCGCTTGAACTGCACGGTGTAGAAAACGCCATTTTCGGACAGGAAGTGGCCGTGCGCTGTAATTAAATTCCCGGAAGTTTACTAGCTAGCTAATTTACCGCGACGTGACGTAAATTCAATTAATTAGTAATGCCACTGAGCCCCACCCCTATACATTTTGAGCGAGCGGGTTTCGCCACTGTTTCCATTCCGGATTGCATGGTCCCAGACTCCGCGCCCACATCGGCTATATACGGCGCGCGGCTGGCGGTCTGGCGATCGATGGCGAGCTCCCCATGGACCACATCTCTGCTCTTGTTCGGGTGGATTTGTGGTTAGTTAGAGCCGACTTTTCGTATAGCGAACCCAAGGGTATTTGATGATCACATACGGTTGACTGCATGGAGGTTGTTGTCTTACTCCTATAGCCTTTAAACCTTAATTCGTGCATGTGTGCTACAGCTATAGACACAACTGACATCATGCTATACAGATTATACTACAAGCATTTTCACTGACTCTCACTTGGCTGGATAGTAATCATTTACAGGCATGCATGGATCAAATTTTACATGCTTTTCAGTAGCTAATCCCATACACCTCCAGTTTGAATGTCATAGCCATGAATGACTCACCATTAATGTACTAATTCGATTTCCATGGCCATGGCAAGTGATGACCAGCTATATTTAATGGCTATAGCTAGTGACAGATGTAAACCTGAGACTTGTTTAAAGAGACTTATGCATGACATCACCTTTGCTTGTAGAGGTTGTTTGTATACTAACCCTCACAATGTACTAGTAAGAGGTCATCAGATCGATCATAAAGGATTAAACCATGACAGATGAGGGAGGACATGACGTTATGTCTTGACCAAATCACGTGGTTAGTTATCATTCCTAGCATTCTTGAATGCATATAAAATGTATACTTCGTCATAGCAGTGGACTACACCAGGGCGCTCGATCTGTAAATGCTCTACTGAGTATCATGTACTGCGATTGCACAATCTTCAAAATCGGCAGAGGGTGCCCCAACTAAATCGACTTTGCAGTGCAGTGCAAGTGTACAGCCTATACTTACGAGCTCACTGATTCGCAATTAATAGTGCATCATGTGATCGTATCCTCCCTCCTCTGACCATGAGAGGTAGTGATATATGGAGGTTCGTGCATGGAATACTCCCTGAGGCCCGAAATCCCCATATTGAACCCCTGAACACCAGTTATCAATGGTGTACACATGATCCATGTAGAGTTTAATTTTAATGCGTACAAGGTGTACCTACCTATAGCTACGCCTGCAAGTTGTTCATATGTACGTATTATGCAGAACAAACTGTACCTGAAGACCATAGTATACTTGCAATCTTAGATGAAATTAATTGGGAATGCCTAGCAGTCCGACTTGATCAATAAAACACATTTATACCTAGACAATTATTTGTATGGCAATTGCTATAATTTTCTATCTTGATGCATGGTCACTTACACATTGGTGTCAACACCAAGAGTAAGACCACCCACCATGCATGCATGGCAGACATTTACTGACCATGCATTGCTTACACATTGAGTTCAAGTTGGGACAAGTTGCATGTATAAACAATAACAGCTATAATTATTGTATTGGATTCTCTCAAATGCAGTTTCAGTTTCTGGGACACGGCTGCAGTCCAGTGTGGAGAGTGCATGTCCTGGGCAGAATGTGACATTCACATGCACAATTCCTTCTAGTACACATCAATGGATGGTCCCATCCCTTAGCATCTCTCGAACTCTTACTCAGTATGACATGATGGCCTCAGACGACCCATTTCAGTTTGCTGTCAGAGTGTTAGTACGTGGTACATCCCGCTACATTGAATCGACGGCAACAGTCACTGCCACAGAAGGTCTCAATGGCACCACTGTCTTGTGTCAGCATCGCAATCGGGAAACCCAAAACAACACTGTAAAGCTTATAGGTAAGCATTTAATAAAATACAGTAGTGATTATATAATGATTGCAGCCACACAACTACTAATAGCACACTATAGCTACTGTTGCATGTGTATTTCTTTTAATGTGTGTACTATGAACGACCACTCAGTAAAATCTCTAGAACTTAAGGTAATGGTAGCTTGGCTTCAAGTTTCAAGCTGGGTACCAAGGTTGGCAACAGGTAATTATTGTTGGGATTGCTCTCTATACTGCTAGTGATTGAGCTTGAATAAATGTAACTACATGAGTACTAGTCATGCAGTGAGGCATCCTATTTACTATTGCTGGAAGTACACAAAGTAGAGATGGTTGAAAGTTGTGGTAAGAACAGTTACTATGCATGCAGTTGAATATTGCTTATTCACTAGACTAATTATTTTGTAGTAACATTTAGTTACTATTTGGCTGTACTTTGCTCTGCTTTTGCTTTGCATAAATATGCTTATGGAATGACATACTATTATGAGAGTGTGATTATATTTCCCACAGTTCCAGACCCACTGATTGTTATAGGCAACTCATTTCAGGGGGTGTGTCCCAAATGGGTTGCACTCAAGTGGGACCTGCCAACTGGAACACTACCGTGCATTACGAATTACCATCTGGATATAATCACTGAAAGTGGCAGTCGGAATACGTCTGCAATAGACACATTTGCAGCTGTTAACACTCTCTCCAATGAGTGTTGCCTAAGACACACGTTCACTGTTATTCCAGTCTATACACTGACTGGACCAAGGGACACAAGCGGAACTGTCAGTTTTATCCCAGCACAAAGTGGTAAGGCTTTGTGCTGGTGTGTACATCCCTGACTATATTATATATATGCTCTATATATGTCACACGTAGTCACATGCATGCATACTCATGCATCTACGTATAGGCATATTTAACCTTCCACTCTCAGGTGGTACCCATGCACCTCCATACATTTTACAATTACCGTATAGAGCATGTGATCCTGTATGTAGGTGTAATTCTCAGGTGATCCCTCCCTCCAGGTTTTGCAATTACCATAGAGTTATACAGAAACCTAAAATGGTGCTCGTAAGTTTATTTATGTACACGGCTGCATGCAGGTTTTCCTGGGCCAGGAACTCTGCAACTGAGTGTGATGTATGACACCGCAATAAGACTCCATCTTGCCTGGGAGGTACATCATGTGTATAATTTCACAGAAAGCCAGCTGCACTAATATGTATTATGGCTAACATTCTGAAGCTAGTATATAGTTAGTATATAGGTACATCAAGTTAGAAAGTTAACATAATATAATGAGTTTGATTCTGAGAAGTTACCCAGCACAAATGTGCCTCATGCAAGGGTTGCCTAGGACTTTCAATGGCTGCTATAGCCTAATTCTAAGATGTGACTATTAATACTGTAGTGTTGTTTTAGCTAACCACAACAAAAACTGTAAAATTGTTCCTTGAATCCTTAGAATGCGCCTACCCTCAGTGTGTATCCAAGTTACCATATTACACTGTGTGTTGATGGCCAAGAACAAAATTCACTCAATGGGTCAGGGACTGCACCAACTCACAGCATTGTTCAGCCACTAGAGTATGGAACCTACATCAACTGGTCTGTTCCGATAGCTGTAAATTTCTCAACCAGTGACTGTATGAGCAGCAGCCGTCTTTCAGTGACATGTAAGTTCAATGATCGAGCTCGAAACAGTAGGGCTTTCACTGTGTGGTTAACCCTTTCACCGGTACAGGCCACTTTGGTGCCAGAGAAAAGCATATACTTTATATAAAGGAGCCAAATGCATTAAATTTTTAGGAAGTGGGAATCTGACAGTGAAAGCCCTCATACAATATTCAATTTGTTGCTATGAGGTGTACTTCATTAATATTGGATTAGCATCCTTGGGCAGTGTTAATTGGTCTTCAGTTCCGCCCTCGACCAACCATTAGTACCACTGTCAGTTGTCCGTCCCGTCATGTTTAGCACAATAAAAGTCATGCTTTCTGCTTCTTCAAATTGTTCATTTTGTGCTTAGTTTCACTTTAAAGTTTTATCCAGCTCTCCTGAGGATATTTTTACATCAATATAATTATACTTGACAATACAATTATTTCATCTGTACATGCATGCACTCCCTGCAATGCAGTTCCTTTCATAATTTCTGAAGATCCCACAGTGAATGCAGTGGGACACAATGCAACAATCTCCGTCATCTTCGCAGCAATAGCTGCACCCTCAGTCACATTTGATGTTGTCAGTACCGCAGTAATTGACATTGCTTACTGGAATACTGCACAGGGTGATAGAAATAACCTCAGTCATAGCAGCAGTATGTTTCCAGCCGAATTTCCTTCTGTCCGAACTGTTCAGATACTCATTACTGACTTGACAATCAACACAGAGTACAGCTATAGAGTCAGAGTACTGACCAGCAGTGCCTCCAATGCTGTGGAAATTCCAAGAGCTATCAATGGGACCTTCAGAAGTAGTCCAGACGTACACAGTAGCACAAGTCCAGAAGCAGGTATGACTAGGTAGAATGCATGTGGCATTACATGTTACTGTAATATATACGTTGACTTGTGGTAAGAATTGGGTGAATTCAGAAGACGCTAGCTCCGAGCTGACAGTTATAGGGTGACTGCATTTTTTTTACATGGCAGACAGACAGACAGACAGATAAGTACATGCATCTCTGACAGGAGATCTGAATTAATGTAGTGGAGCCAGGCATGACCTTCTGTATATAGCTGGTGTGATGTTAACTCCAAATGACTGGAATGTTAGAATTCCAGGGCCGTACCTAGCTATGGGGCAGGGGGGGGCAACTGCCCCCCCAGAGAACTTGACTTCCTTGCATTCACTTACTGACTTACCGCTGCTCTGATACTACAGCTATGCTGACTGCAAGTACCGACTAAGCAGTGGCTTGACCGTTCGCGGGCTGAAAGCCTGAAGGCAGTCATAGATAGTCTAGGTTCACGCTTGCTACACAATTTTAATTTTACATCAATTATTTTTGTTTCTGTATATAGCTACGTATAATTAGAAAATAAAGCAATAACGCAGTGTTCAATCGACTGTCCACGCGCCACATGGTTGTAGCTAATCCTTCGACGATGAAAAGAAGGAAGCTAACAGCCCCACACATCGATACTTACTGGTTACTTGGTCAATCTTCTTTGCGTCTGGGAACGTGTCCAGAAGTCTGAATGCGTAGAGATGCTACGAGAGCGCTTCCTGATCGCTAAAATGAATACGTCAAAAAAATTTTACGCGCTTCGCGCGGACTGATCGGCGCTTCGCGGCTCTGCGCACCGCCTTCGGCGTTGCGATGTGCAATTTGCCCCCCCCCCCCCCCCCCCCCCCCCCCCACATTTAATAGTTAGGTACGGCCCTGAATTCACAGGCACATGACTTGAGCGTGCAGTATCTAGTACCTTAATGTATATTCCCTTTTGTATCCACAAGTGCATTAAAATCGATCTTCGATAAACATTACATGCCAGGTAATCTCTTTCTTGCTACAGGTTCTAACATGGGAGGTTCTGGTGTGGCAATCTCAGTTGTTCTTTCCTCAGTGGTATCGTCCTCTGTGATATCCTTCTCTGCCGGAGTTCTGCTGGCTGCAAGCAGCACCTATTACTGCGTGAAACGGAGGAAGAGGACCAAAAAGAACAACCACCTAGTTGGAACCCCTTCAGAGGAGTGCCATCAGTCCGGCCCATTGTATGCTGAAGTGAAGCCGGTGCCAGTGAGTTTGCTGGAGATGAAGGAGAACATTGCTTATGGCCCAGTGAGGCGCTGAATGCATGAAAACAAAATTAATTGTTTGGATGAATCAGATATAAAAAAATCTACATCACTGCAACGGTTATATTTGAGGCTCAACTCTGAGCTGGTTAGATATAGAAGTTTTAGTCAGGCCTGTCTGGAAATAGTTGAACATGACAACAAAACTCTAATCAAAATAATAGTATTTATTGTTGTGTTCTGCACCTAGCTACAAAGAGTTTTGTACACATACTCCATGTAAATAAGCAGTTGATCCAGTATACAGAGTCCAAATTATTGTCTGAGTAGTTGCTATTATTGTGTACAATGTTGTGGTGAAACTTATGAATAATTAGTCAAATGTGCTTGCTTACATGCAACTGCTGGAATCCAAGTGCCTATTAATTGCTTCGTTCCCAGACCTTCCTACCCCTCCAGTTTTCGATTGCTTAAATTCTTGCATACTGACTGTATAAGTGGTCAAAAACTGGAGGTGTAGAATTAGGGCCTGGGAACTAGGCTACCTAACCAGTCCTATTCCAAATGAGCTGGAGGGTACTAAGAGCTAACAGTTATAACATTTTGGTGAAAGACAACAGGCGAAAGCATTGATAATGTAAAAGCTTAAGCAGTGTTTTCCAGAATACATTAGCACTTGTGCAAGCATACATGGGATTCCAAGTGGCCAATTGCTGAAATTGCTGGTGTGGAGCTACTAATCAGTATACTGGTGTGAGTAGTGGTGGGTAAAGCAGTATATACATATGTATACTCCAATGCAAAATAATTATAGCTACTTGTTTATACTATTGGCACGTACCAGCTGCATGACTAGCTATGGCAAGGTCATTAAGACTTTCAAGGTGATTCTTGGAACTTATCTAAGGTAAAGTTAGCAAGCCACGTGTTTTTTTTTGTTGCTAATTTATACTATATGCAATAGTATAAATAAAGTATAGCTAATTAGGTAAGTGCACTTCCTGTATGGTATGTAACACTGCCACAAAAGAGACTTAGAGACTGCTACCACCATTTTGATAGTATGCAACAGACAGACATGTAGATAAAGTATTTGTGATATACCTCTGTTCATCCCGATGTCCAGAGTAGGCCCTGAAACCTGGGATAAATCACTTGAAATTATAATTGGGAAGCAGGACATTCATGGGGATATTTAGTATATGTAGCTTGGGGTTACCAACAGCTAATTGGGAAGTGTTAGGACCCACAAATATGCCACTGGAATACCCTATTTCAATCATTGCATCCAACGGACATATTTCATAGCTTCTAAAAGCATTGGGAAGCTTCATCAAGTGCTGGAATATCCTCTTTGATTGCAAATCTTTACAAGTGGAAAATAGAGGCATACTGAGCTTCTCAGTAACAGGATATTCAATGGCACCTCCAAAACCTACTGAGAGAACACTCCAGTGGCATATTATTCATTTCAAAGATTTAATTCAACAGATGACATGCAGAGGGAAAATTTCATCAGAGGCTACATAATATTGTTTCCCCCTCGGAAGCAGCATACTGAGGTAGTAAGTCACTATAAACGGTAATTCTATATTACTTTGAGTACCATTCTCTTTACCTTTTTAATTCAGTGTATGCAGCAGTTGTGTCAGTCATCTTTGCTGCACTGATTGTGCAGTCAGCTCAAGAAACAGATGCAGACTGCACCACCTATTGTCAAGATGGGCTTAGAAGGAACGCTACCATGGCAGACTTTAACAGTGACTGCCGTAGTGGTGTGCAGCAAAGATACGTTGACTGCCTTGCTGGTGGCAGTTGCTTAAACAACAGTAATGTCAAAACTGGTATTCAACAGCGTTACGGGATATGCAGCAGTTATTATCAGCTGGAGTACACATGTATGTGCATATCAATTTGATTATTATAGCTATGTGTGTCTTACTTCGACATTATAATGATTTCTTCAGCCAAGGCACGCAAAGGTGGACCATAACGTGTTGCCATGTCAACACTCAGCTAGAGCCTTCCGGCTGCACCGATACATGCTCACTCAGTAAGATCTATTTTTTACTATGGAGTTTACAATGCAGATTCTAAATCCGTAATGTATGTTTCTGTTTCTCTATTGTAGTGTCCACAGCAACAAAGCCTCTTCCTGTTGCTGCCATGCTGGGAGCTGCAGTTGCCATGCTGATGCTGATATTGTAAAGGACTGCAGTATGCATGCCAACTAACAAACTAAAATTGGAACTGACTATTATAATTATACTAATCATGTGTGCATAGTGCATACAGTTTAAGGAACTGCAGTTTTCTACCAAATTTCTGTTTGACTCTCATCATTGGTTGCATTGCGTGATGCTTGACAGCAAGAGTGGCTAGTTCAGTTTCAGTGAGCTCTCACTCTACAGTCATGTGTATAGGACTAGCTATGGTGGTAGTAGTGTGAAGTCTCTCCAATAAAATTATTAAAGAAGCATTCTGAGGTCTGTAAGATTAGCACTGCTTGGTTGCATTTTAAGAATAGAAGCCAGTAAGTACTAACTTAGTAAGAACCTGAACCGTCCTCTCTGAATCTGATTTTAGATAAACTGATTATCTTTCTAGGCATAACTGCATGAGTTCCAGTGAGAACATTGACATTGACACTCAAAAAATATTAGCCATGCCATAGATTACCTACAAGAAAATGCTAGGGATGATAAAGACTCATGATACTTTAGAAGTTGAATATGATATACAGCAGGCCTGGGTGGGGCATGCATGGCATATTGCCTGCAAATCCTGGAAAGAACTCTGTGTATATGGGTGTTAGATGTGATTTACTTCCTTCCAACTTGCTCACTTCAATTCTCGACCACCGTTATATCAGGACTGGTTAGGAGTCACCAAATCTCTTGACCATAAATGAAATCATGGTCAAGCTTAATTGTTGACTGTGTATGGAAAATCTATGCAAGGAAAATTCTGAACCGAATCAGAAAACTATTGACTGCCAAGTCCATTGTGATGTATCCTGCATGGAGCTATCAATTCATTGTACAAATAGCTCACCCACCAGAGTGCCTCAACCGGATGCATTGCACAAAGTATGACCTCAGAAACGTAAACATTTAGCATGATCAACACTCTGTTTAGCTGCAACCAACATCAACACTCTGTTTAGCTACAACCAGCAAAGGATCGAATGATAAGCCTGTATGATGAAGCTCATCCCATTCATATGATTTACACATAAAGTTGCTGGCTAATCATGACATTGCTATAATTCTCATGGATTTATGCTGCCACAGTGGGTTCGAAAGGAGTAGTTGACTTTAGACTTTAGAATTTTCTTATACAACACTTGCATGACAACTGACAACCTGCAATGGCACTACACTACAATCACAGCCACTTTACACATTATATAGATCCAAAGGCATCAAGACCAAATATTGACAACGCACAAGGGAGTGGGTCACAGGACAAAGACTTGGTCACTCCTATAGCACAAAACATCAATAGCTGAATGCACAATAAATATTTAAGAAGTACACTGAATGCACAATTTAAGAAGATGAATTCACAAATACACGGAATGCCCGGGCTCAAAGCACCAATGCACCAATGCCAAATGCACAAATGCACAAATGCACAAATGCACAGATGCCATTGATGCGAGTATGGTATTAAAGTAAATTCAGTGCAAGTTTTTACATGGTAGTAGAATCTGCCAACGTTCCATGACTGAGATGCAATAATTAATCACACAAGGTTTCGACCTGGTAGGTCTTCCTCAAGGTTTGCTTTCCCAGGTTGAAACGTTGTGTGATTGCATCTCAGTCACAAACTTCTGACTACTCCTACCTACACTATGCACTATTGACCTAGTAGTTGAGCCCAGCAAGCCAGTCGCTGTTCAGCACCCTCCCCCCCCCCCCCTACTTTTACTCTCTGTGAGGGGATGGCATCATGCATGTTCTTGTCATTGGGTAAAAACTAGTCATGCTCGAAAGGGCAGCTGAGTCAACTAGCTACTAGTCTACCCATGCGCATTCCTTGGTATAGAATTAACTTTGCTAGTGTTAACTTGGAGTAATTGCGTCCAAAATTTCTTGGTGGATGAACATTGGCCTAAGATGTCATTGACCTAGTAGGGAAGATTTGCGTAAACCCCATTTAGATAGTACCCATACATGGCCTAGCTACATACCTTTGTGCATTGTTGTGGCTGTTTCAAATTGGTTATGATGAGACACGGTAGTAGCTAGCTGTAGTGAGTAGGTACACTAACCTCATTACTACACACCTAGCTAATATTCTATTATGCACAAATGCATGCTTGTCACAAACTCATTCAACAATCAACACTGTCACATGATATACATGCAGTTATATAGCTGTAGTGAGTAGGTACACTAATCTCATTACTACACACCTGGCTAATATTCTATTATGCATATGCATGCTTGTCACACACTCATTCAACAATCAACACTGTCACATGATATACATGCAGTTATATAGCTGTAGTGAGTAGGTACACTAACCTCATTACTACACACCTGGCTAATATTCTATTATGCATATGCATGCTTGTCACACACTCATTCAACAATCAACACTGTCACATGATATACATGCAGCCATCAGCTAATCGTAACTCTATACAGGTCAAGGTTCAACACCCTCTATTGTTTGTGAGAGGCACTTTGGTGACAAGAAGGCACATTGTGTGAATCCCTACTTGGACAAGACCTCTAGACCACTCTTGAGCTGCATGGGATGACATTTCTGCTTACCTCAGAGGACAGCAACTCAAGACAAGTAATACTAGGGGAATGCATCACATTGTGGGGCGAGCGTGAGTGAGTGAGTGAGTGCAATGCAGAACGAGTAATTGCATAGATATTACACTATCAGCCAGTTAGTCAAATTTTAATGTCCCCTGCCAATGCACCCGGTCCAATGTGCACAACACAGGGGCCTAAGTGCATGCTGCACACCAGTCTAGCACACCAGGTGTTCTGCAGGACATGTACAGGTCTGAGGTCAGTGAATAGGTAGCTAATATCAGTCTACCAGTGCTCCTCGTCCAGTTTACTGTCGTCACAGGTGAGACGGTACAGAGGCTGGTTAGACACTCTTGAGCTGCATGGGCATTTCTGCTCCGGGTTAGCTCAGTGGACAGCAACTCAAGACAAGCATTATTATGTAGGTTCCAACACTCCTTTAGAACTCTTAGGGACACTTTGTTGGCAAGGGAAGGCACATTGTATGCTTTAAGGGACACTTTGGTAACTAGAGGTGTTCACAGAACACATACCCCGCGCGGAACGTCTACAGGATACAGTGCAGTTACAATCGACGTGACATCTCTGCCGATGCACATCGAACAGGTGCTATCGCGTATACTGTGTTCGTGTATGGCCGTATCCATGGTGTGGGAGTGACCGCTTACCGTATATAATATTGTGAAGCTGAAGAGGTGGGGCCAAATGTTACGAATAATAGGAAATAGCTGGAAAAAACAGCCGAAATAGTAGCCACGATGTCTGTGAAGAACATAAATCGTGAGAAAACACTGTTTCCTAGTGGTCATCTCGAAGCATGAAATTTCCAAGTGCACTGTGTGTCCTGTTTTTGATGGGCCTCTGAGGTCACGAAGAGGTGGAGCCAACGTTATGAATAGTTATGAAAAGTAGGAAATAGCCGAAATGCAGCGAAACGAAGCGCCTTGACTTCAGTCAGGTACACATAGAGCAGTTTTTTTGCTATTTGCTATTGTTTGACTCCCTTTCGATGGTTTATGAGGGTCTATAGTGGCGACATTTCAATTTTTTTCGCATGACAGACTGACTGACTGACTGACTGACTGACTGACAGACAACACCGATTGCTTAACCCCGCTTCGCGCATGCGCGCGCGGGGTAATGAGCATGATGGCATGCACATTGAATATTTAGGGGACAATTTGGTTACAGCCTGGCACATTGTATAGCTTTCAGGGGACAATTTAGCAACAACCTGGCAGATTGTATAGCTTTCAGGGGACAATTTAGCAACAACCTGGCAGACTGTATAGCTTTCAGGGGACAATTTGGTAACAACCTGGAACATTGTATAAAGATTGTAAGCTTTTAGTGGACAATTTGGTGACAAGCAGGAACATTAATAGTAGGAGTACCATGACTTCACGATCCAGGCCACTGTTGAACTGCATGCTTTCCAACACACAGATCTCTGAATGACTGCTATACCTATTTAACCCTTTAACCACCGAATTCTTCCAACCAAGACAACACATTTTCATGCATTCAGCACACACCACTTTCGTAGGTACTCCTCTCCCGCAGCATTTGCTCCTCAGCGGCCAAACTTGGTGGGGCCCGCACACATGGAGAGACCCCTCAGGCAATATTGTTAATGATATTCATGACCCCCCACAAGCCCAGCAATCGGAGGTCAAAGGTGGATGTCAGCCGGATTTTCGCCCAGCATTTCCCTAAACTTGGACCAGATCTGACTGATGGCACACCTTACACCACCAATTTGCATGTTTTCTTGAGGCCCTGGGTGGGGTCTATGAATATCATTAGAATCAAAAATCCTCGGGTCAATTAAAATCAAAAACACCCACAACAGGCGAAGGGGGGGCTGCCCCCCCCCCCCCCCCTCCCCGCTTGTACATTTAGTGGGGGATGCGCGCCGAAATCTGACCAAATTTTTTGGTTCGTCCCTCAAGGTCGTCCCTAGGCCCTCTGAAACCTTTTTGGTCTCTTTTTGGACTGACGAGAAGCCCTACAAGTGCATAGGGTCTAAATGACGTCTATAGATGTCAATGGGGCTTAAAGGGTTTTAAGGTCTCATAATAAACATAGCCGTATAATATCAATACAATCACACTGCGGATTTAACAGAATTATGCACGTACTGTGTTCATTCAGCAAAAAAAAAAAATCAGCAGGTCAAAGAGTTATTGCGAGTGTCGTTTTCAACAGATATACATGGGGTAATAATCAGTCATGAATAGCTAATCACACATTTCTCAATTAACCTTTACAGCTCTTCACAATAAGAAGAGAAATTACATTACACTGTACTGTTTATCTTGTTGCAGTGGCCACCAATGTAGGTTTCAACCACATGGACATCAGTATCGAGTTTCATTGGGTCTACTTTGTACGGATTTGTGGAGAGAATAACTAGATCGGCAAATTTTCCAACCTCCAAGCTGCCAATTTCATGCTCTTTGAAAAGCTGGTGAGCTGGGCCAATGGTGTAGGCTTTGATAGCGTCCTCAATCGAGATGCAGTACTCTGGCCCATAAACCTTGTCAGGCTCACCCATTCGTGTGCGAGTAATAGCTGTCTTCATGTTAGCAAAGGGGAGTGGTGGGCCAGGAAACGCTGGGTGGTCTTGATGAATGGAGATATGGCCAACGTATTTCACAGCTGTAGCCAGAGGAGCCCAACGGTCCGTCCTGTCTTGTCCAAAGATTGATTGGGAAAACGTTTCACCATAAAAACGGAACTGATCAACAAAAATCGATGTATTCACACCGAGCTCACCGCATTTTTTAAGCTGGTCTTCTGTTACAAGGCCAATATGTTCAAGACGATGTCTGCGATCATCTCCGCGCTTCATCAACTTCTGGTAGACCTTCAAGCTTTGATCGATAGCTCTTTCTCCATGTGAATGAATTGAAACTTGCTTTCCTTGATCGTGGCACTCCTTGACCATCTTGTACAGCTCATCGTAAGTCCAGTTGAGAATTCCGCAAATTTTGGGTGGCGGTGGGAATGACAGTTGCTCGGTCAGCTCATCTTGAAGGTATGGTTGCTCTACGGCAGAGGTACCAGCATGAGGAGATCCATCAGCCCAAAATTTGCATCCTGCTACCCATAGCTTGCTGCTCTCCACAATATGCTCCGTTCCACGAGTCGTGTACAGAGCAAGACGAATGGGACAATCCAAAAGACCTGCCTTTGCGCTGAGCCAAAGATCTTGGACGAATTCAGGACTATATGCCATCTCTGTAACGGTTGTGAATCCTCTGGATGCATAATCCTTCCACTGATCATTGATTGCTTCAACCGCTTCTTGCACCATACCAAGTGTTTTTGGATAGTGCTTCAGGATGCTATTAATTGCTGGCACCTCCAGTAGCAAGCCAGTCAATTTCCCATCTTCCTTGAAGTACGTTCCACCAGGTGGGCTCTCAGAAGCATCCGTGATGTTGCAAACTTCAAACGTCTTGTGGTTCACCCAGGCTGCATGGCCACTTTGAGCCATTATCATGAGGGGAATCTTGTTTGAAAACTGCGTGTCAAGTACATCAGCAGTAAGTGTGGGCAAGTCACGAATGAGCTCAATATCCCAACCCAGAAACGCACACCATGGAAGAGGAATCGCTTCAGGATCTGCAGCATCGATGTCATTTTGTATTATCTCCAATATTTCATCCTTGGTGCGGAACTTGCAATCAAAGCTGTATGCAGCGATATCTGTATACAGGAACTTGGTTGCTGCCAAGCTTACAGCATGCTGATGAGCCTCTATAAAACCTGGGAGGAGTGTCTTTCCTTGCAGATCAATGACTTGGGTGCAGCCGCTCTGGATCTTTGACTCAATGTCTGCGTACTTGCCAACAGCTAGAATCCGTTCCCCTTTAACAGCTAGAGCTTCGACTTGTGGATTCTGGTCGTCAAGAGTGAAAATGTCTCCCCCGTGAAACACGATGTCCGCAGGACCGTCATCCATGACATGTTTGGCGGGCATTTTTCGTGCTGACTTTCCATGACGAACTCCCTGCAGTGGTGCTTGACTATTTTCCATCTTGCTTACACCGCTTACAGTCGTAAACAGTTGATTGTACACCCTGTCGCAGCAACTTAAGCCCTAAAGACAAATTTCCCCGTATTTCCGGTGGCGTGGGCGTGCGGATCGGAGACCCCACCCACTGGGCACGAGACATGCGGCGGCCGCGCGCGATTTTCTGCAAAATGAGGTCTGTAAGATTAGCACTGCTTGGTTGCATTTTAAGAATAGAAGCCAGTGAGTACTAACTTAGTAAGAACCTGAACCGTCCTCTCTGAATCTGCACTGTTAAAAATAGGGTGGAGTGGTTACACCACAGGGTGGAAGTACATTGTAGAATTAGGGTGTAAATATATACTCTAGGGTGTAAAATAGCACACAATGCAAAAAAGACTAGGGTTATTTTTAATTAACCCAGTTCCAATCAGAAAGCATGCATCCAAAAATGCTATTCCATACAGTGTGTACAAGAGTAGCCTTGATCGAGGTAATGGTACTCCTACAATGTGCCTGCTTGTTACCAAGTGTAGCTTACAATGTGCCTGCTTGTTACCAAGTGTAGCTTACAATGTGCCTGCTTGTTACCAAGTGTAGCTTACAATGTGCATACAATGTGCCTGCTTGTTACCAAGTGTAGCTTACAATGTGCCTGCTTGTTACCAAGTGTAGCTTACAATGTGCATACAATGTGCCTGCTTGTTACCAAGTGTAGCTTACAATGTGCATACAATGTGCCTGCTTGTTACCAAGTGTAGCTTACAATGTGCATACAATGTGCCGGCTTGTTACCAAAGTGCCGCTACACTGCACCTGCTCAGCAAGTATCCCTCAAGAGCATTACTAAAGTGTCCCAATGCTTGTCAACAGTGTCCCCTTACGTACTCTCCTAAAAGCTCCACAAACAAGGTACATAATCACCTGCATGACAAAATGTATGAATCCCCAAAAGGAGTGTTGGAGCCTACGTATACTTGTCATGAACTGCTTTCCAATTGCAACTCAGGTAACCATACAAGCTCAGTTGAAACAACCCTTGTCTTTTTGCAGGGTACAGGTGTAACTTAGTGCAGACAGGTGTAACTTGGGGCATATAGGTGTAACTTAGCTAGTGGTTAGTCAGAAAATGTAAGGTGTTATTGGTGAGGCAAGACTACCATGGCGTCTATATACACTGAACAATTGATGAACGAAAGGTGGCTAACATCAGATATATAGTGGTGTATAGGTAGGTTCAGAATATAGTTTGTTATAGTGGAGCATGGATCCAGCGAGAAAACATGAAGTTGGGAAATGCACTGAAAATTGTTTATTACCAACCATTTGCTTTGTCATGCACTGAGACCACCGCGCACTGAATTCAAAATCCTACTGGCTCCATGTTCCACTATATAACAATAAACTAACAAACTAACAAACTTACAATGTGCATACAATGTGCCTGCTTGTTACCAAGTGTAGCTTACAATGTGCATACAATGTGCCTGCTTGTCACCAAGTGTAGCTTACAATGTGCATACAATGTGCCTGCTTGTTACCAAAGTGCCGCTACACTGCACCTGCTCAGCAAGTGTCCCTCAAGAGCATTACCAGTGTCCCAATGCACTGTTAAAAATAGGGTGGAGTGGTTACACCACAGGGTGGAAGTACGTTGTAGAATTAGGGTGTAAATATATAGCTACTCTAGGGTGTAAAATAGCACACACTGCAAAAAAGACCAGGGTTGTTTTAATTAATCCAGTTCCAATCAGAAAGCATGCATCCAAAATGCTATTCCATACAGTGTGTACAAGAGTAGCCTTGATCGAGGTCATGGTACTCCTACAATGTGCCTGCTTGTTACCAAGTGTAGCTTACAATGTGCCTGCTTGTTACCAAGTGTAGCTTACAATGTGCCTGCTTGTTACCAAGTGTAGCTTACAATGTGCCTGCTTGTTATCAAGTGTAGCTTACAATGTGCATACAATGTGCCTGCTTGTCACCAAGTGTAGCTTACAATGTGCATACAATGTGCCTGCTTGTTACCAAAGTGCCGCTACACTGCACCTGCTCAGCAAGTGTCCCTCAAGAGCATTACCAGTGTCCCAATGCACTGTTAAAAACAAGTAATAAAAAACATTTAAAATGTAACAGGATGTAGGGATACCAGAACCGCAAAAAGTAAGGAAACAAGGTAGGGATGATCACACAAAACAGTGAAGTATACAACCCCCTACAGAAATCTTTTCCCATAATACGTGTATAATGAAAAAAGATATGTAGGGGGATTGTATACTTCACTGTTTTGTGTGATCATCCCTACCTTGTTTCCTTACTTTTTGCGGTTCTGGTATCCCTACATCCTGTTACATTTTAAATGTTTTTTATTACTTGTTTATGTCATTTTTTTAGCAGCAGGCGCATGCATACTGGACTCTGGCATTTACACTGCCAGCAATGGCTGAAGAATCAGACCCAAGCATCTCAAAAGCCAACCCTTTTCTGGATGGATACTAAGCCAGTGCTCCCTGAGCTGAAGACCATAGCTAAGTATAGTGTAGCTAAAATAGCTATACCAGATAGTAGTAGCGACACATTGTTGAGTCTTTAGATAGGCATTCACCCCTCTCACAGTCTAGTTACGGCAACACAACAGCGCAAGTCACTTCTAATTCAGCGATCTTGAATAATAATTACGTATCGTTGCTAAGTGATCGTTTAAGTGCGCATGCGTACAAACATGAAAATGGCGTGACAAATGAAGCCATAGTTATTGAGTGGGCAGCTGTAGCCGCCTGGTGAAGACTTGGAGGTTGCCAAAAAGCGATGGGCTGGTGCACTGCTCGGTGTAAAATGCTGCTGTTTCGTGCGAAAACCATCATGAGGGATTGAGGCGACGTTGAGCTAGCCCGTCTGAAAGAAAGAAAGAAAGAAGAAAGAAAAACAATTTGCCCGTTTTGCGAGTACCTGGTGCGGTACTTTCGCGACGGTTTTTCGCGACGCGAGAAGTCTTGTTGGTCATGAAAACACTCGAAGATGAACGGTATGTGGTTATAAAGGCTTATAAGTGTACCGTTTCTGAGATTTGGAGAGATTCTTTTGTATTAGCATATATTGCGTGTACGTCGTATCCCTACATACAGAGTCTACCGACTCTGTGATAGGGTGGAGTGGTTACACCACAGGGTGAAAGTACGTTGTAGAATTAGGGTGTAAATATATAGCTACTCTAGGGTGTAAAATAGCACCACTGCAAAAAAGACCAGGGTTGTTTTAATTAATCCAGTTCCAATCAGAAAGCATGCATCCAAAATGCTATTCCATACAGTGTGTACAAGAGTAGCCTTGATCGAGGTCATGGTACTCCTACAATGTGCCTGCTTGTTACCAAGTGTAGCTTACAATGTGCCTGCTTGTTACCAAGTGTAGCTTACAATGTGCCTGCTTGTTACCAAGTGTAGCTTACAATGTGCATACAATGTGCCTGCTTGTCACCAAGTGTAGCTTACAATGTGCATACAATGTGCCTGCTTGTTACCAAAGTGCCGCTACACTGCACCTGCTCAGCAAGTGTCCCTCAAGAGCATTACCAGTGTCCCAATGCTTGTCAACAGTGTCCCCTTACGTACTCTCCTAAAAGCTCCACAAGCAAGGTACATAATCATCTCTCAACCTGCATGACAAAATGTAGAATCCCCAAAAGGAGTGTTGGAGCCTACGTATACTTGTCATGAACTGCTTTCCAATTGCAACTCAGGTAACCATACAAGCTCAGTTGAAACAACCCTTGTCTTTTTACAGGGTACAGGTGTAACTTAGTGCAGACAGGTGTAACTTGGGGCATATAGGTGTAACTTAGCTAGTGGTTAGTCAGAAAATGTAAGGTGTTATTGGTGAGGCAAGACTACCATGGTGTCTATATACACTGAACAATTGATGAACGAAAGGTGGCTAACATTAGATATATAGTGGTGTATAGGTAGGTTCAGAATATAGTTTGTTATAGTACGTGGAGCATGGATCCAGCAAGAAAACATGAAGTTGGGAAATGCACTGAAAATTGTTTATTACCAACCATTTGCTTTGTCATGCACTGAGACCCCCGTCCACTGAATTCCAAATCCTACTGGCTCCATGTTCTACTATATAACAATAAACTAACAAACTAACAAACTTACAATATGCATACAATGTGCCTGCTTGTCACCAAGTGTAGCTTACAATGTGCATACAATGTGCCTGCTTGTCACCAAGTGTAGCTTACAATGTGCATACAATGTGCCTGCTTGTTACCAAAGTGCCGCTACACTGCACCTGCTCAGGAAGTGTCCCTCAAGAGCATTACCAGTGTCCCAATGCACTGTTAAAAATAGGGTGGAGTGGTTACACCACAGGGTGGAAGTACGTTGTAGAATTAGGGTGTAAATATATAGCTACTCTAGGGTGTAAAATAGCACACACTGCAAAAAAGACCAGGGTTGTTTTAATTAATCCAGTTCCAATCAGAAAGCATGCATCCAAAATGCTATTCCATACAGTGTGTACAAGAGTAGCCTTGATCGAGGTCATGGTACTCCTACAATGTGCCTGCTTGTTACCAAGTGTAGCTTACAATGTGCCTGCTTGTCACCAAGTGTAGCTTACAATGTGCATACAATGTGCCTGCTTGTCACCAAGTGTAGCTTACAATGTGCCTGCTTGTTACCAAGTGTAGCTTACAATGTGCATACAATGTGCCTGCTTGTTACCAAAGTGCCGCTACACTGCACCTGCTCAGCAAGTGTCCCTCAGGAGCATTACCAGTGTCCCAATGCTTGTCAACAGTGTCCCCTTACGTACTCTCCTAAAAGCTCCACAAGCAAGGTACATAATCATCTCTCAACCTGCATGACGAAATGTAGAATCCCCAAAAGGAGTGTTGGAGCCTACGTATACTTGTCATGAACTGCTTTCCAATTGCAACTCAGGTGACCATACAAGCTCAGTTGAAACAACCCTTGTCTTTTTACAGGGTACAGGTGTAACTTAGTGCAGACAGGTGTAACTTGGGGCATATAGGTGTAACTTAGCTAGTGGTTAGTCAGAAAATGTAAGGTGTTATTGGTGAGGCAAAACTACCACGGCACACTGAACAATTGATGAATGAAAGGTGGCTAACATCAGATATATAGTGGTGTATAGGAAGGTTCAGAATATAGTTTGTTATAGTGGAGCATGGATCCAGCTAGAAAACAGTTGGGAAATGCACTGAAATTGTTTATGACCAACCTTTTGCTTTGTCATGCATTAAGGTTACGGGATACTCGTGCGCCCGCCATGTGAAATGTATTGGGAAATGCATACTTAAGCTCGCTAACCAAAAATCTCGAGTACGAAGAGCGTGAGCAACTTGATTCTGGCGGTGGAGGTGCGCTGTCACAAGGTGCAGGGCATGACGGAAGCTTTTTTCGATAGTATAATCCCTGGCAAATTTATCTACTGTCTCGCTCGAGAAAAGCGGTAAATACGGCTTTTTGGCGAACTGAACTGCTCGTTTTTGCACGGCTATACAGCGTATCGGTAAAAGCTTCCATCATGCCCTGCACCTTGTGACAGTGCACCTCCACTGCCAGAATCAAGTTGCTCACGCTCTTCGTACTCGAGATTCTTGGTTAGCGAGCATAAGTATGCATTTCCCAATACATTTCGCACGGCGCGCGCACGAGTATCCCGTAACCTTAAGACCCCCGTCTACTGAATTCCAAATCCTACTGGCTCCATGTTCTACTATATAACAATAAACTAACAAACTGGATCACAACGAGTCTGGTGGATGTCTGGTGATGCACAGGAGATGATATGCAGGAAGCCCAGGTTCAATTACCGCTACGTAAAGCCCTTTTTTCCCCACCAATCTTTTTTCTTTTTTTTAAACTTATTCTGCATGCTGCCCCTTCCCTGACCTCAAAAACAAAACAAACACAGCACACAATCAAAAAGAGGAAGCAGTTAGAGAGATGTTTATTTATCTCCAACTTACACCTTTGAGGGTGCTAAAGTTAACTGGTACTCACTCCACCCTTTAGGGTGTAACCGCTCCACCCCTGTTTTAACAGTGTGAGTTTAGATAAAACTGATTATCTTTCTAGGCATAACTGCATGAGTTCCAGTGAGAACATTGGCATTGACACTCAAAAAATATTAGCCATGCCATAGATTACCTACAAGAAAATGCTAGGGAAACTAATTTGATAAAGACTCATGATACTTTAGAAGTTGAATATGATATACAGCAGGCCTGGGTGGGGCATGCATGGCATGAATATTAAATTGCCTGCAAATCCTGGAAAGAACTCTGTGTATATGGGTGTTAGATGTGATTTACTTCCTTCCAACTTGCTCACTTCAATTCTTGACCACTGTTATATCAGGACTGGTTAGGGGTCACCAAATCTCTTGACCATAAATGAAATCATGGTCAAGCTTAATTGTTGACTGTGTATGGAAAATCTATGCAAGGAAAATTCTGAACCGAATCAGAAAACTATTGACTGCCAAGTCCATTGCGATGTACCCTGCATGGAGCTATCAATTCATTGTACAAATAGCTCACCCACCAGAGTGCCTCAACCGGATGCATTGCACAAAGTATGACCTCAGAATCGTAAACATTTAGCATGATCAACCCTCTGTTTAGCTGCAACCAACATCAACACTCTGTTTAGCTATGTATACAACCAACATTCAAACATGCGCTTTCAAAGAGCTTGAATCGCCTGACTCTTGACTCTTGTCTTCCTAAATAACTCCTGCTATTGTCTGTGCTTATATATGCATATCATATTTATATACATACATAACTAGCTATTGTGTAGTGTTTTGTCTTGTCTTTGTACAGGGTCCAAGATTAATATTAGCTCTCTTATATATGTAGCTATCTTCTTGTGACCTTTGCTGTTGCATAAACCTGTTTCCATAAAAAAATTTAAAAAATTTAAAATATAAAAAATTAAAACATTTGTTGCATGATACCCTACAAGTTCAAAGGTACCGCTATGCCAATATATAATATATGGCACTCACCGCAATGCCAGTATCATGCAACAAACTAGTTATTGCATGAGTGCACGGGCTATACGTCATAATATTGGCACTCACCCTCGGGCCTGCGGCCCTCGGGATCGATGCCAATATTCGACGTATAGCCCGTGCACTCATGCAATAACTAGTACCAACACTCTGTTTAGCTACAACCAGCAAAGGATCGAGTGATAAAAGTTAATTATAAGCCTATATGATGAAGCTCATCCCATTCATATGATTTACACATAAAGTTGCTGGCTAATCATGACATTGCTATAATTCTCATGGATTTATGCTGCCACAGTGGGTTCGAAAGGAGCAGTTGACTTTAGACTTTAGAATTTTCTTATACAACACTTGCATGACAACTGACAACCTGCAATGGCACTACACTACAACCACTTTACACATTATATACATTCAAAGGCGATCGAGACCAAATATTGACAACGCACAAGGGAGTGGGTCACAGGACAAAGACTTGGTCACTCCTATAGCACAAAACATCAATAGCTGAATGCACAATCTAAGAAGTACACTGAATGCACAATTTAAGAAGATGAATTCACAAAGAATAATACACGGAATGCCCGGGCCAAAAGCACAAATGCACCAATGCCAAATGCACCAATGCCAAATGCACAAATGCACAAATGCACAGATGAAATTCAGTGCAAGTTTACATGGTAGTAGAATCTGTCAAAGTTTGTGACTGAGATGCAATAATTAATCACACAAGGTTTCGACCTGGGTAGGTCTTCCTCAAGGTGTGCTTTCCCAGGTTGAAACATTGAGTGATTGCATCTCAGTCACGAGCTTCTGACTACTCCTACCTACACTATGCACTATCGACCTAGTAGTTGAGCCCAGCAAGCCAGTCGCTGTTCAGCACCCTCCCCCCTACTTGTACTCTCTGTGAGGAGATGGCATCATGCACGTTCTTATCATTGGGTAAAAACTAGCCCTGCACGAAAGGGCAGCTGAGTCAACTAGCTACTAGTCTACCCATGTGCATTCCTTGGTATAGAATTAACTTTGCTAGTGTTAACTTGGAGTAATTGCGTCCGAAATTTCTTGGAGGATGAACATTGGTCTAAGATGACCTAGTAGGGAAGATTTGCGCAAACGCCATTTAGATAGTACCCATACATGGCCTAGCTACATACTTTTGTGCATTGTTGTGGCTGTTTCAAATTGATTATGTAACATGGTAGTAGCTATATAGCTGTAGTGAGTAGGTACACTAACATCATTACTACACACCAGGCTAATATTCTATTATGCACAAATGCATGCTTGTCACACACTCATTCAACAATCAACACTGTCACGTGATATACATGCAGCTATATCTATTATTATTATTATTATAACATGTATTCACACCACATAAGGTGTACACAACACATAGATACTACCTATATTACATAGTTGAAATAAAATTAGCTAACTGATTTAACTCATGTTGCACAAATCCATTGACAAATAATGACGGATCTTTTATCTCCATGATTAAATTTGCTAGTGACATAGAAACAGAATTATAACTACGCACAAAAGAATGACCAAACTTAAGGTTATAACCAATGAAATTACGACATGAAACAGTGGAGAATACAGAACGCACCAGGTAATTGCCACAAGCTCTGGCTTGACTGATCAACTTACAGCAACGACTGTAGCAAACATTGAATACACTAGTACAATTAGAAATAACATGAAGAAGATCAGTGTGACAATTGAAAGGTAAGGACCAAATACGGCGTAAAATTTTGTTCATACTGACATCTATGGACCTAATTGACCGAGTATTGAGGGACCATATAGCACATCCATAAAATGACATACAATAAGAACGTAACAGATGAACTAAAACACGAGGGGTACAAAACTTAAACCGGTAAAGAGTGCTGTTAGCACGTTTAACAAAATCAAGAAGACATCTCTGTATATCTTGATCATCTTGCAACTTAGACGTCAGTATGTGACCAAGATGAGTAACAGATGTTGATAAAGCAATACTTTTCCCACAGAATAGGAATCGACTATCTTGGGACAGGTTAGCATTGCCCTTGCAGAAACAGATGCATTGGGTTTTATCAGGGTTGAATCTCATCTTATGTGAAGCTCCGAAATTCTCACATATCTGAAGAAGCTTCCTGAGTGCTGATGGGCTGGGGGCTAACAGAGTTATATCATCAGCGTAGGCTAAAGCACCAGCAAAGGTACCATACCAGTGACACCCAACTTTAGACTGGGATAGTTCAAGTAAGAGATCATCGATATACAGAGCAAACAGTATTGGGGAAAGAATCCCACCTTGACGAACCCCTTGTGAAACCGGAAATTGTTCTGAGAGATGACCATTCCAGTTCACACACAGCCGTTGAGACAGGTACCAGTTGAGGATAAATCGAATCACCACATTAGGTAACCCCCGAGCAAGTAGCTTCTCAAAGAGAATGGTATGATCCACTGTGTCAAAAGCTTTGGTAGCGTCAATCAGGCA
The DNA here is from genome assembly GCA_963931865.1 of Axinella damicornis. Lineage (NCBI taxonomy): Eukaryota > Metazoa > Porifera > Demospongiae > Axinellida > Axinellidae > Axinella > Axinella damicornis. The sequence continues at coordinate 16,015,072 of OZ007507.1, read as the reverse complement.
GCCATAGACTTTTGAACCCCCCAGATTGTAATGCGAGACAATAGCCTTTAGGACTCCCGTACACATTGATGTAGAAAGCCCGACTTAAACCCAAATTGCAGTTGAGAAGATGTTAGCAGTTCACCATATAAGTCTAGAATGCAAAGCTCGATTACCTTGCTAAAGCATGAAGCCAAGGCAATACCACGATAGTTCACAGAACAAGAGTAGTCTTTGTTTCTACCCTTTGGAATTGGCTGCAATCTAGCATTCCCAAAACAGGAAGGCATATATCCGTGACGAAGTAGGGATGTGAAAAGCGGGGCTAATAAGTGAACAAAAGGGTCAGGTGCAAATATCAAGTGATCGGATGACAGAGCATCACCATCACTCTTACCCCTCTTCAGCTTAGAAAGCGCATTACGAACTACTTCAGGAGTAACATGGAGGGACTGTAACTCATCCGGATCAACCTTAAGCGTGGATAGAGTTTCAGCTAGATGAGATGGAGTATCAGGGTCAGGAGAAGTGAATAACTCTCTAAATTTCGACCCCCACAACTTGGCAATGTCTTCACCACCATGAACATCGTCAATCACGGGAGGCACATTTTGCTTTCCAGACTTACATTGCTTTACTTCATGCCAGAAGTCTCTCGTCTTGTCTGCAAGGAGTGTATCAGCCATCTTTCTCCCTCTTAACATGTTTTGGCTTCTAATAAGTCTTCTCACTGCATACTTATATCGAGTCTTAGCATGCTTCTTCAGTTGAGAAAGAACACCAGATGATGGGCATCCAGACTCCTGCCAGATCCTCTGCCAAAGGATGGAACTATCTCTAACAGACTGCACTTCATCGTTCCAATGAGCTAAACGTCGCCTACCACCAGTCTTTGGGATGGCACGATCAGCACTGTGAGATAAACAGTTGCTTAGAGCCATGGACAGATCATCCAACTGTTGATAGTGCACGCCACAATGAGGATCAGTACAGGCAACAACTTCTCTAGGAATGACAAACTGAGAGCATTTCTCAGCTACTAGAGATTGATAGAGATCAATTTGAGCGGGAGTTGCTTTAACCCAGGCAATGCGCCTAACAAACGGCGTCGAATCAGAGAGCGGTATTGGCATAGCACTATATAGCTGTAGTGAGTAGGTACACTAACCTCATTACTACACACCTGGCTAATATTCTATTATGCACAAATGCATGCTTGTCACACACTCATTCAACAGTCAACACTGTCACGTGATATACATGCAGCTGTATCTATATAGCTGTAGTGAGTAGGTACACTAACCTCATTACTACACACCTGGCTAATATTCTATTATGCACAAATGCATGCTTGTCACACACTCATTCAACAGTCAACACTGTCACGTGATATACATGCAGCTGTATCTATATAGCTGTAGTGAGTAGGTACACTAACCTCATTACTACACACCTGGCTAATATTCTATTATGCACAAATGCATGCTTGTCACACACTCATTCAACAATCAACACTGTCATGTGATATACATGCAGCTATATAGCTGTAGTGAGTAGGTACACTAACCTCATTACTACACACCTGGCTAATATTCTATTATGCACAAATGCATGCTTGTCACACACTCATTCAACAATCAACACTGTCACGTGATATACATGCAGCTATATAGCTGTAGTGAGTAGGTACACTAACCTCATTACTACACACCTGGCTAATATTCTATTATGCACAAATGCATGCTTGTCACACACTCATTCAACAATCAACACTGTCACATGATATACATGCAGCTATATAGCTGTAGTGAGTAGGTACACTAACCTCATTACTACACACCTGGCTAATATTCGACACTGTAAAGAGAGATGGATTGCTTTAACCAGGCTTTGGTCACCTCAGTTGCATCTCAGTGCCTCCTCCACTGTGGTGATCAAGGAATGAGCACACAAGTGCAATCCTATTAGATAGGAAATCCTAGTAGGCCTGTTGAGATAACCTAGGTCAAGTTTCTTAGTTCCAGGTAACTATAGGAATGCTATGCAGGGGCGGAGACAGCTACCTAAAAGTGGGGGGGCTAATAGCACAATTGCACGCTGCTGAAGGCAGTGCATAGAGGCGCGTAGCGCGGAAAAAATTTTCGCCTTCATTTTTCAGTTATCAGGATGGGCTCTCGTGGCACCTTCGTGCTTTGCACTGCAAGTTAGAGACGCCAGCCCCCAAGAACCGAGGTGACATAGCTATAAGTTACTGCTAGATTTCGTGGGATAGTACCATCCAGTCTGTTGTTTTGGGGGGGCTCAGCCCCCTTGCTTTTGAAAGTGGGGGGGCTCAAGCCCCCCCCTGCCCCCTTTATATCTCCGCCCCTGCTATGTAGAAGTGCATGCAGCTGCACTCCTAGCAATTCTACTGATGAACAGCTGCCATAGTTGCTGCTCAGTTCAACGCCAAACAATGTGATCACTATTATAGGTCCTCCAACAGACAATTAAATCACATACCTATGATTAAGAACAACATTTGTGCATTCCATGATCACCACAGTACGTGGAGGAGGCACTGAGATGCAACTATGGTGATCAGAGCCTGGATAAAACAACCTTCTCTTTTTGCAGTGTATTATGCACAAATGCATGCTTGTCACACACTCATTCAACAATGAACACTGTCACATGATATACATGCAGCTTAGTGAGTAGGTACACTAACCTCATTACTACACACCTGGCTAATATTCTATTATGCACAAATGCATTCTTGTCACACACTCATTCAACAATCAACACTGTCACATGATATACATGCAGCCATCAGCTAATCACTCTATACAGGTCAAGGTTCAACACTCTATTGTTTGTGAGAGGCACTTTGGTGACAAGAAGGCACATTGTGTGAATCCCTACTTGGACAAAACCTCTAGACCACTCTTGAGCTGCATGGGATGACATTTCTGCTTACCTCAGAGGACAGCAACTCAAAACAAGTATTACTAGGGGAATGCATCACATTGTGGGGCGAGCGTGAGTGAGTGCAATGCAGAACGAGTAATTGCATGTATACACTATCAGCCAGTTAGTCAAATTTTAATGTCCCCTGCCAAAGCACCCGGTCCAATGTGCACAACACAGGGGCCTAAGTGCATGCTGCACACCGGTCTAGCACACCAGGTGTTCTGCAGGACATGTACAGGTCTGAGGTCAGTGAATAGGTAGCTAATATCAGTCTACCAGTGCTCCTCGTCCAGTTTACTGTCGTCACAGGTGAGACGGTACAGAGGCTGGTTAAACACTCTTGAGCTGCATGGGCATTTCTGCTCGGGGTTAGCTCAGTGGACAGCAACTCAAGACAAGCATTATTATGTAGGTTCCAACACTCCTTTAGAACTCTTAGGGACACTTTGTTGGCAAGGGAAGGCACATTGTATGCTTTTAAGGGACACTTTGGTAATGAGCATGATGGCATGCACATTGAATATTTAGGGGACAATTTGGTTACAACCTGGCAGATTGTATAGCTTTCAGGGGACAATTTGGTAACAACCTGGCACATTGTATAAAGATTGTAAGCTTTTAGTGGACAATTTGGTGACAAGCAGGAACATTAATAGCTAGTAGGAGTACCATGACCTCACGATCCAGGCCACTGTTGAACTGCATGCTTTCCAACACACAGATCTCTGAATGACTGTTGCATTGCTACACTTATTTAAGATCTCATAATAAACATAGCAGTATACAATCACACTGTGGATTTAACATAATTATGCACGTACTGTGTGTTCATTCAGAAAAAAAAAAAATCAGCAGGTCAGAGAGTTATTGCGAGTGTCCTTTTGAACAGATATACATGGGGTAATAATCAGTCATGAATAGCTAATTACACGTTTCTCAATTAACCTTTACAGCTCTTCACAATAAGAAGAGAAATTACATTACACTGTACCAGTTCACTTGTTTATCTTGTTGCAGTGGCCACCAATGTAGGTTTCGACTACATGGACATCAGTATCGAGTTTCATTGGGTCTACTTTGTACGGATTTGTGGAGAGAATCACTAGATCGGCAAATTTTCCAACCTCCAAGCTGCCAATTTCATGCTCTTTGAAAAGCTGGTGAGCTGGACCAATGGTGAAGGCTTTGATAGCGTCCTCAATCGAGATGCAGTACTCTGGCCCATAAACCTTGTCAGGCTCACCCATTCGTGTGCGAGTAATAGCTGTCTTCATGTTAGCAAAGGGGAGTGGTGGGCCAGGAAACGTTGGGTGGTCTTGATGAATGGAGATATGGCCAACGTATTTCACAGCTGTAGCCAGAGGAGCCCAACGGTCCGTCCTGTCTTGTCCAATGATAGATTGGGAAAACGTTTCACTATAAAAACGGATCTGATCAACAAAAATCGATGTATTCACACCGAGCTCACCACATTTTTTAAGCTGGTCTTCTGTTACAAGCCCCAGATGTTCAAGACGATGTCTGCGATCATCTCCGCGCTTCATTAACTGCTGGTAGACCTTCAAGCTTTGATCGATAGCTCTTTCTCCATGTGAATGAATTGAAACTTGCTTTCCTTGATCGTGGCACTCCTTGACCATCTTGTACAGCTCATCGTAAGTCCAGTTGAGAATTCCACAATTGGGTGGCGGTGGGAATGACAGTTGCTCGGTCAGCTCATCTTGAAGGTATGGTTGTTCTACGGCAGAGGTACCAGCATGAGGAGATCCATCAGCCCAAAATTTGCATCCTGCTACCCACAGCTTGCTGCTCTCCACAATATGCTCCGTTCCACGAGTCGTATACAGAGCAAGACGAATGGGACAATCCAAAAGACCTGCCTTCGCACTGAGCCAAAGATCTTGGACGATTTCAGGACTATATGCCATCTCTGTAACGGTTGTGAATCCTCTGGATGCATAATCCTTCCACTGATCATTGATTGCTTCAACCTTTTCTTGCACCATACCAAGCGTTTTTGGATAGTGCTTCAGGATGCTACTAATTGCTGGCTCCTCCAGTAGCAAGCCAGTCAATTTCCCATCTTCCTTGACGTACGTTCCACCAGGTGGGCTCTCAGAATCATCCGTGATGTTGCAAACTTCAAACGTCTTGTGGTTCACCCAGGCTGCATGGCCACTTTGAGCCACTATCATAAGGGGAATCTTGTTTGAAAACTGCGTGTCAAGTATGTCAGCAGTAAGTGTGGGCAAGTCACGAATGAGCTCAATATCCCAACCCAGAAACACACACCACGGGAGAGGAATCGCTTCAGGGTCTGCAGCATCGATGTCGTTTCGTATTATCTCCAATACTTCATCCTTGGTGCGGAACTTGCAATCAAAGCTGTATGCAGCGATATCTGTATACAGGAACTTGCTTGCTGCCAACACTACAGCATGCTGATGAGCCTCTATAAAACCTGGGAGGAGCGTCTTTCCTTGCAGATCAATGACTTGGGTGCAGCCGCTCTGGATCTTTGACTCAATGTCTGCGTACTTGCCAACAGCTAGAATCCGTTCCCCTTTAACAGCTAGAGCTTCGACTTGTGGATTCTGGTCGTCAAGAGTGAAAATGTCTCCCCCGTGAAACACGATGTCCGCAGGACCGTCATCCATGACATGTTTGGCGGGAATTTTTCCTGCCGACTTTCCATGACGAACTCCCTGCAGTGGTGCTTGACTATTTCCCATCTTGCTTACACCGCTTACAGTCGTAACAATTGATTGTACACCCTGTCGCAGCAACTTAAGCCCTAAGACAAATTTCCGGTATTTTCGGTGGCATGCGGATCGTCCACCGGGCACGAGACTGCGGCGGCCGCGCCCGATTTTCCGCAAAATGAGGCGCGCGCGTTTCCCAGTGGTAACTATGGGGTGCCATTTGTGTCAAAACTATGTTTCTTGCGTTATTTAAAATTTTACAGTGTATTTAGATATCAGCCTTTTATTTATATATTATATGCAGTGTAATTTTAAAGCCAGCCTCGCTATTTATAAACCCGAAACCAATTTACACTAATCACATCGTACTTATAAATCCGCAACGTATTTATAAACCCGCAACGAATATATAAATCCACGGCAGATATTATAAATCGGCAACGGATTTAGTAAATCCACAACGTATTTATAAATCTGTTACGGATTTAGGAAATACACAACGTATCGCAACGATTTAGGAAATACACGACGTAAGTTATTTATAAATATCACATAATTTTGACACAAATGGCACCCCATACCTAGCTATGAAGTATTCCAATATCCATGTTATTTGAAGATGTTTGCTTATCTTTCCAAAGAAACCAAGGGCATTTTCAGCAACAAAAATAAAACAAACCCTAGAGTACTTGTAACTTTTCATACGGTGTTCGAAGTGGTTATTGGTCCGGCAGGAAGTAGGGTGATGGGTTAGGGCCAAGCCCAGGCCAAGTACTGAATTCGAATGCGAATATGTGTCTGTTAAAAGTATGAGTACTTCCTGCCAAACCAATATCCATGTCATACCTACCAACCTACCTAGCTACCTATGCGCCACAACTCACGAAATGTGAAATACAAAACATTGCCTCCCTTGGTCATCATAGTATGGGACCTCGGGTGCATGACCTATTACTCCTGTTGCAGTGTAAACAAGCCACTAGACTTCCCGTAACCACTAGTTTCATTAGCATGACTGCCATTCACAGCGGATTGCATCCAATGCAGACAATGCATTGGATTGCAGACAATGTCTACCCACGTGGTTATTGTCTGCTTCCCGGACAGGCATAGCTACCTCCATACCTACACTTGGTGTCGTGGACCTCTGCAATATATAGAGTAAGTGCGGGGGTGTCCAGACGGGGGGAGTTATCCGGACATCCGCAAAATTTTTTCGCAGAGCGTCCGGCAAAAGAATTATAGCGGGGTGTCCGGGATACCCCTTCACCGTCCGGACACCCCCGCACTGTCTCTAGCTAGTTAGCTACCAACATTGTGTGAACAGTGGTGTGAAGGTGATTAAAATTTTGTGTAAGAAGTCCATCAAATCTCTTGCCTTGTACTCAGGGGGATTGCTTTTGTCCCGGAAGGGAATGGAGCACACTGATTTGCACATAATCATAATGCGTTCCTTCAATGTTATATAATAGCAGCAGTTAATTATAGCAGCAATAATAGCAGCAGTTAATCCCCTTCGATCGATGCTCAATTCTAAATCCAACATTCTCCACCATGACAGGTACAGATAAAATGATCTTTATATTCCAAAGTAATGATAGTAATGTATTTGAACATTTAGGATACTATATTAGTTATGCATTGAATATCCGACATAAAGCACTCCAGTCAATTGTATAATCCTCCGTATTTTGACTATTGGGCCTTCCTGGCCTCTATTGTCATTAAAATTATTATTATTATTATCGAGGGGCAACCGCGGTTAAACGGTAGCACAAGCTAAATGTGACAGTTCGTTCCAATTATCACGCATCACCTGAGTACCACGATATAGGGAAGATCAGAAATTGCTCTCAAGCGCGTTGCAACCCCGGTTGCGACTCGCAAGCTAGCTACAATTCGTTCCAATTAACGCACATGCCACGTGGCAGCCACGCTAGCGCTCAGTCGATCGCGAGACCAAAAGGAAGACAATACGTTATTACAGCACTCACAACTTAGCCAGCACGGTGAGTTTCAGCATGTAATCGTCGGCCGTGTGGTCCGAATCCTCGTGTGCCTGTCCTAAGAACGGTACTGCCACCGGAAGTGGCGCTCGAGCAATGGCAGCCACGGCGAGACAAAAGCGCTCATATCTCCACCACCAAGGTGAGTTTCAGCACCAACTTCTATCATTCAGGTCAGTGCATCATAGCGATCACGGCGGTGTAGTCAGAATCTCTGTAGGCCAAGCCTAAGTACTCAAACATTATATAATATTACGCGGCACAATTTTTCCCCTACCAGGAGTGTAATATTTACGCGGCACAATTTTTCCCCTACCAGGAGTGTAATATTTACGTGGCACAATTTTTCCCCTACCAGGAGTGTAATAATGGGCACATCTGCATGCATGGTTGTTGACTTGACTTGACTTGACTACCCTTGAGGGGTTTAACACGACGGTGGCTAACGAGGGCCTGGAGAAGGCAGAGCTGATTGAACCAGGTCCCCTGGGACTGACGGCTTTATATCCCCTCTGAAGGATGCAGTGTGAACTATTTCAGGTGAAACGCCTTCAAGACCCAGATCGAGTACTCATTTTTAGGGTGTATAGAACTGAGTCAACTCCTAGGAGAAAAAGAAAATATCCTACGGCAATAGTGGGTCTCGAACCAGCAACTCTTCAATTAGCAGTCGAATGCTTTATCCAAATCAAATCAGTTCAGTTAACTGAGACTTAGCTATAGAGTTCCACTCCTGCATACATGCAGCCTTGACCAGTTAAAACTTTCAACATAGTAGCTAGCACGACATCAGCGTGCAGGCCAGATTTGCTCTAGTAGAAAGTAGCAACTGCAAAGTCAACTGCTAGGGACGTTCACGGTGACAAACACAATGCCTTCCAGAGTGCAATGGTGGACGTGGACTGTATTTATTCTATCAAGCCTGACTGGCTTGCATGCAGGTCTGTTGGGTAAAAATGAGGCACCTGGGGACCAGAGGCCCATGCATATAATATTATTTCCTTGCATGTGATATGAAACTTATTACACAAGTAATAAAAAACATTTGAAATGTAACAGGTTGCAGAACGGTAAAAAGTAAGGAAACAAGGCAGGGATGATCGCACAAAACAGTGAAGTATACAATCCCCCTACATATCTTTTTTCATTATACACGTATATGGAAAAAGATCTCTGTAGGGGGTTGTATACTTCACTGTTTTGTGCGATCATCCCTGCCTTGTTGCCTTACTTTTTACCGTTCTGGTATCCCTACATCCTGTTACTTTTTCAAATGTTTTTGATTATTGTATATATAATCTTCAGCTGAAACTGAGGTCGTACAATGGCATCAGACAATTTACCTGACAAGACCCCCCTGCACCCTGAAATTATTAGTTGCATGCTAACTCTTATCAAAATGTACTTCAGGTGATGACGGCTGCAGTGATAATTAGGTCCTGTGTTTATTCCTCATGGGCCAGACAATACTGTTACTAGGTGCCAGCTAGGTTTTATGACTTTGCAATGTAAAGCACGATCTGTGCATGGCTATGTTATGATTGTGTGAGTAAACGTGCTATAGCCGAATAGAAAATCTAGTGTGAACAGCTGTCTATCAGTGGGGGCGGGGATATGCATGTGTCAATAACTATAAGTCATGTGAATGGAAACAATATTGCAATGTATATAGACGAACAGCAAAATCAGCTGAAGGGAGAATAAGCCTATACTTGTAGCAGCCTTGAATGAACACACCCAAAAGAAAAAAAAGAAAGGGGGGAAAAAAGAAAAGGAAAAAAAAAAAAGAATGAGCCTATAGTATATAGTCTAACAGCCCCGATTGAACACACCCAAAAGAACAAAAAAAGAAAGGGGGGAAAAAAAGAAAAGAAAAAAAAAAAGAATAAGCTCTACTTATACTATATATAGCAGCCCTGAATGAACAACTCAACCAAAAGAAAAAAAAAGAAGGGGGAAAAAAAGAAAAAAATACAACCTAGCAACACACCTACCCCTCCGTGACAGGTCAGACACCGAAGTGTAAGCCTCAGGAGCGCTGGATAGGCGTCGGTGACTGGAATCACAGGAGGCTAACCTGCTTTCAACCAGAACACCTTTCTTTAGCTTCGGTGGTCAGATGGGAACCGGCGTACTCCGGCTGCTAGGCGGGGAAGTCAGGAACCGGTGTGTACGGAGTGGCCCAGACTCGTACTCGGTTATTGGGGAGACGAACACTCAACCCCCAGGCTGCAAAGCAAGTGCTTAGCGAGTGTGCCATCCCGACTTCCCGCCAAAACTTGCCACAAATTCAGTATTTAAACCCGCTTCCGGTTGCGCGCGCCTCCGCGGTTCAAAGGTCACGGCTGCAGTCAAGTGAACGGGTTGCGAGACTTGTACTGTGGTAGCGGACTTGCTGTAGTGAAAAGGCGACAGGCTATTCTGTGAAATTGGCATGCTCCTTCTGAAGCTTTGGAATGAGGGTGAGGTCAGTATTCCGCCATTACGTGTAGAACTGTTGCAAATAGACTAGACAGACTCGAGTGTAGTGACTTAGATTATTTTGAAGTCATGCATAGCATAGTAAGCTTTTGGAGGTATTCTACCCACTACTTGAGGTTTAGACATTAATGTGGTGGATGCCCAGTAGTTTACGCTCAGTGTGGTCATAACATAGCTAGAAGGTGTGGGGTCGAGAGCCTGGGACCGAGGCTACACCACCCCTTGAAGTCCTATCCCTCACCAGCATTGGGGACTTTGTAGCTACACTGTTGCATGGATCATGGATTGATGAGCCGACACTTCACACTGACACCATCAAAGGTTGACCTCAGTAGTGTATCTACAGCAGGGCCTAGCAGGGCAAAGGCCCTGCCTGACGGTCAAAATGCCCGCCCTGCCAGTAGCAGCTAGGTAGTAGTAAAATAACCAAGTCAGTCCTGAGACCCCAGCAGCTGTCAACGTAGTAAGCAGCCATGTGGAGTCATGGCTGAGTCGCACTTCCCCGAACAGCACTTGAGGGCGTTGAGACAGTGAGACACACTGACTACAGGTTTGGTGGTAAGTTGCATCCCAAGATTGCAGTGTCAACTTCTGGGGGGCAGCCCCCCAGACCCAATTCACACGCTTACTGCAGACATACCGGGTACATTGCTACGGTGCCCGGTGCCAGAGCTACACCGTGACTAGAAGGCACTGACCTGTTGACAGACGTGCTGTCGATACGGTGACCAGCCTTCACCAGATAACGTCTCTCTGCAGCATCGCATCTGGAACTTGTAGTACAAAGCACAAAGGTGCCACGAGAGCCCATCCTGATAACTGAAAATGAAGGCGAAATTTTTTTTCGCTACCTTCAGCAGCGTGCCCCTGTAGTGCCCTACAAATTCTCCAGTTTTGGCTACGCCACTGGTTGACCCCAAGAGCTTTCATCCAAGTTCCTATTCTGAAAGGTATTTACTGTGTAAGTGCCTTGCGTTCCCCATTTCCTCCTAGTCTCGTTCCCAGACCCAAACAACCCCAGCGAAGATCACTTGCAGTCTTGCAGGGAAGGAGATACTGCAAGAGATCTTCACTGGGGTTGGTTGGGTCTGGGAACGAGACTAATTTCCTCCTGTTTTATACAGAATGCTTCCGCTTACCTATTAGCTAGTGGTATATTCAAATAGCTACTTCCCCCCCCCCCCCCCCCCCCCCCCCCCCCCCCTCCCCTCCCTCCCTCCCATCCCTCCCCCCCCCCCCCCCCCCCTGTCTCTTCCTCCTTCCTTTTCTCTTCCCCTCCCCTCTCTGCCCTCCCTCGCCTTCCCTCTCCTTCCTTCTCTCCACCCTACCCCCACTCCCTTTCCCTCCCCCCCCCCCCCCCCCCCCCCCTCCCTCCTTCCCTCCCTCCCTCCCTCCCTCCCTCCTTCCCTCCCTCCCTCCCTCCCTCCCTCCCTCCCTCCCTCCCTCCCTCCCACAGGTATGCTGGTCCAACTCAGCCACCGGTATCCCCGTAGTATCTCAGAGCCGGTGATCCTATGACAAGACTATCGTACATCAGGACAGCACTCCAAGTATGCGGATAACGGGAAACTCTGCACCGGATCTGTCAGTACGTCGTATCACTTATGCATGTCATGTGACCTATTAGCACTGCCTGTAGATGCGGAACTGGGCTGCACAGTAACCATTCCCAGCAGCTTTTGTCGCTTGCAGTGTGGAAAGCAGGATAGAGCCTGGTATCTTTCCTCACATGAGCATGATGTAATCGACAAATGGCAAACCTTTTCAGAGTGAAAAGTGAAGTTTCACGTACTGCTCAACCAACTACATGTACTGGTTTAATGCTTGGTGTGTATGACAGTCGCCCCCCACTAGCTAGATACGTACGTGTGGCAAATTACCTCGTACCTTAGTTATTCTTGCTGTTCTGAGCCCACATCCAATCAAACCTTTCTATCATCCTGATGTGACTCATGTGAGGAAATATACCAGACCCTCCCCCGCTTTGGCGTACCTGAAGTGACGAAAAGCTGGGTAGGGCCTGGGGACGAGCTAGGCTTATACTCTCCAAGGTTGAGGTGCTGATTACACTATCACAGTTCATTCTACTATTCTGATTACACTGTGAACATGAGTTGGCATTTCCTGCTTTCATTTTCACTTTCAGATGAACTCCAAGGAAGGCTACCTAACCAAGCTGGGCTTCCACAGAAAGGTAGTTGCTCTCATAACAGAGCCTAACAGCCTAGCCACAAGTATGAACCACCTGAACAGTGTGTATTTTCACTTGGTAGCGCTTCTCCACATTTTTGTTGGCTGCCCTGCATATGAACGGAATCTTCCTACCCTCTTCCTCCCTCCTCCTCTTCTTCCTCCTCCTCCTCCTCCTCCTCCTCCTCCTCCTCCTCCCCTGCCCTCCTTCCCCTCCTCCTCCTCCTCCTCCTCCTTCTCCCCCTCCTCCTCCCTTCCTCTCCCCCTCCTCCTCCTCCTCCCCCTCCTCCTCCTCCTCCTCCTCTTCCTCCTCCTCCCCCCTCCTCCCTAGAACTGGAAACGGAGATGGTTTGTTCTGTATCGTAATGAACTGAAGTACTACACTGCCAGAGGTGAGGTTGAGCCTCTGAGAATAATAGAACTGGAAGATGCTACTTCAGTGGAGAGGGACGAGACAGCTGGGAAGCCATTCTGCTTCAGGTGATTGGGGTGGGAGGTACATGCATCAGTTTGGAGTGAGGAGGGGGCTTTATACTTCCTGGAAGCATACCCTCCCCACTTCAGATTTCAAGCTTTAATTTGTTCTGAAAGCTGATCAGATTAATTTGTGATACCCCTAAGTGGACATGCTCCCATAATACCCATTCCCCGAAACATAACCCTGGGATACAATGACGTCTTAATCTTATTGTGCCATTGTGCCCCTGTCTCTCCCTCCTTCCTTTTCTCTTCCCCTCCCCTCTCTGCCCTCCCTCTCCTTCCTTCTCTCCCTCCTACCCCCACTCCCTTTCCCTCCCTCCCCCTTCCTCCCCCCTCCCTCCCCCTTCCTCCCCCCTCCCTCCCCCTTCCTCCCCCCTCCCTCCCCCTTCCTCCCCCCTCCCTCCCCCTTCCTCCCCTCTCCCTCCCCCTTCCTCCCCCCTCCCTCCCTCCCTCCCTCCCTCCCTCCCTCCCTCCCTCCCTCCCTCCTCTATCACATGCTCCCTCCCCAGACTGATAACGTCCTATCGTACGTTCTTCATGTTTGCCAGCAGTGAGTCAGAAGCTGATGAGTGGGTGGACATAGCCTCGTACCCAGTCCCACGCCCAGCTTTTCGTCGCTTGCAGTACGGTACAAGCGGCGAAAAGCTGGGCGTGGGACTGGGAACGAGGCTAGGTGGACATACTGGACTGGAAACTGGTAAGATCAATCATGAATAATTCATTAGGCGATGATGACAGGCTTCCACATGGTGGTAGGCTGAGGCCCTTATACATGTACAATGTTCACCATTGAATTCATAGCTATCCGGTATTGATAGACCCCTCCCACCCCAGTCACACTTTTACCCCTTGGAACACTTGGGCAGTATCAAAACTCTTTAGGGCCCAAATTTCTTTCTCTAGGTCATTTTCAGTCTATAGAACACCAAAACATACCCTAATTTCTGTTCCCTGGCATTGCTGGGCTCGAAACTGCTCACACAGGTAATTTCAGCTATACTAAGCAGATATGTGACTTAACCGCACCCACCAATTAACGAACTTGCAATCAGGCCTCCCAAGAAATGCCGACCTGCCGTAGCTAAAAACGGACCATGAACACTGGAAATGGAGGGCCTACAAGGCAAGATAGCTCTTTCTAAGTCCATCTATGCCAAGAACGGCAGAAATGGCCTTCCCAGTGGAGCCCAGACACGGCCATGCTGTTTGCACCTTTCAGGTGCACCCACCCACCTCCCCCTGTCCCGCCGTTTCTGCTGCCGCTGAACCTATCTCCCAAGGGCATTGCTGGATGTGACATCATGAAGCTGACAGTCTCACGTTGCAGATATGCAACGCTAGGTCTTAATTAACCCTTTAAGACCTAGCGTTGCATATCTGTAACGTGAGCTGAGACTGTCAGCTTCATGATTTATCGTAATGGCCTTAGGCTTGCCCTCGACCAATTAGCAATGCCACCAGTTCCAAGTGGGTTAAAGCCCTCTTGTAAGGACTCTAAAAGCACTAAAAGTGCAAACCCATGTCCACTTGCCTGCTTGCAAAGCTGAAGTGCACTGCCAACAATGGGCCAATGAACCACAATAATTATTGGTCACTGGGAATAGACTTGATAGAGCATTGCAATAGAGCGTTGCAATAGAGCGTTGCACTAGAGCGTTGCACTCGGTATGTGAATGAGATTTGAAGCTGAGGATTGTGCCATTGTGGTCAGCATAAAAGAGCTTTCCAATGATGTCCTTAAAGTGACTTTTATCTCGGTCACATTTTTGTCAAAAATCACAGTCGGCCAAAGTTAGGCTATAGCTACTGTAAGTATAATCCATGGATTTTTGTGATTTTGGGTCAAAATTCAACCGACAGCAAAATGGACATCATTGGAATGCTCCATTCAAGCTGATCACAATGGTGCAAATCCCAGCTTCGTATCACACTCCTATCCCAAGACACCTAGTATATTAGGCACCAATTGAATGCTGAGTTGGTGTGAACCAAATTGACCGCTCTGATCTGCCTCTCTCCCAGGCTGGCGGTTCTGCTGAGGGGTAGTCATCTACTCCTGACCGTTTGCAGTATAGCAGATTCGAAGAGATCTCTGATCATATCATCCAACAACTGACACCACAAACTTCAATCATGCATATATTATCACATGACTTCCACTACATAAATGTTTTGGTCAATCATATATGGTGATAACTTTGGGTGCATGATGAAAGGTGGAAAAGTGGATGGTCACTAGCCTCGTTCCCAGGCTCCTCCCCCTGCACACGCCGTATTTTTCTTCACCGCACGCACAGGGGGCCCGTAGCCTGGGAACAAGGCTAGATGGTCACAACATCAATAATTTGCGTTGATAGTTGTATCCGATTAAGTGGAGGTGGTGCTAGTCTTTTCATCATAGTGATACAGGCATGCAGTTAAAATTGCAGGCACCCCAAAGTTGCAAGTCACACAAACTATAAATGTTACCTTTCTCTTACCAAACTCCATATATAGCTGTACAGGCTGACCCATTTGGACATGCAGTGCATATAATTATATAATCTTCAGCTGAAACTGAGGTCGTACAATGGCATCAGATAATTTACCTGACAAGACCCCCTTGCACCCTGAAATTATTAGTTGCATAATAACTCTTATCAGAATGTACCTCGGGCGATGACGGCTGCAGTGATAATTAGGTCCTGTGTTTACTCCCTATGGGCCAGACATAGTTGAGCCCACACATGCACATGGAGAGTCCCCGGCTCGGACCTCGATCCGGCAATACTGTTACTAGATAGGGGCCGGCCAGGTTTTATGACTTGCAACGTAAAGCACGATTTGTGCATGGCTATGTTATGATTGTGTGAGTAAAAGTGCTATAGCCGAATAGAAAATCTCCTAGTGTGGGCGGGGATATGCATGACTATAAGTCATGTGAAAGGAAACAATAATGTATAATATTATAGAGTACACTAATATAGAGGAACAGCAAAATCAGCTGAAGGGAGAATAACAATGTTGTTTTAGTTAACTAAAACTAAAACTAAAACTAAAATGCATTTTAGTATGGCATATTTCACTTTAGTAATTAAAACTAAAACTAAAATGAGGACTGTCTCAGCCTGTTAATTAAAACTACAACTAAACTAATATTAAAATCACCCAAAAATGGTGGTTACTAAAACTATAAGAGCCTTTACTAACCCTTTTGAGATTTAAACTAACACTAAACTAAACAATGCGACTTCTACCTAATTAAAACCAAAAACTAAACTATTTCAGTTTTAGATAACTAAAACAACATTGGAATAGAATAAGCCTATACTTGTTGCAGCCCCGAATGAACACACCCAAAAGAAAGGGGGGGGGGGGGGAATAAGCTTATATAATATTATAGTCTACTTGTAGCAGCCCTGAATGAACACACCCAAAAGAAAAAAAAGAAAGGGGGGAAAAAAGAAAAGGAAAAAAAAAAAGAATGAGCCTATATAGTCTAGCAGCCCCGATTGAACACACCCAAAAGAACAAAAAAAGAAAGGGGGGAAAAAAGAAAAGAGAAAAAAAAGAATAAGCTCTACTTATATAGCAGCCCTGAATGAACAACTCAACCAAAAGAAAAAAAAAGAAGGGGGAAAAAAAGAAAAAAATACAACCTAGCAACACACCTACCCCTCCGTGACAGGTCAGACACCGAAGTGTAAGCCTCAGGAGCGCTGGATAGGCGTCGGTGACTGGAATCACAGGAGGCTAACCTGCTTTCAACCAGAACACCTTTCTTTAGCTTCGGTGGTCAGATGGGAACCGGCGTACTCCGGCTGCTAGGCGGGGAAGTCAGGAACCGGTGTGTACGGAGTGGCCCAGACTCGTACTCGGTTATTGGGGAGACGAACACTCAACCCCCAGGCTGCAAAGCAAGTGCTTAGCGAGTGTGCCATCCCGACTTCCCGCCAAAACTTGCCACAAATTCAGTATTTAAACCCGCTTCCGGTTGCGCGCGCCTCCGCGGTTCAAAGGTCACGGCTGCAGTCAAGTAAACGGGTTGCGAGACTTGTACTGTGGTAGCGGACTCATGGGACTTCCTGTAGTCAAGAGGCGACAGGCTATTCTGTGAAATTGGCATGCTCCTTCTGAAGCTTTGGAATGAGGGTGAGGTCAGTATTCCGCCATTACGTGTAGAACTGTTGCAAATAGACTAGACAGAATCGAGTGTAGTGACTTAGATTATTTTGAAGTCATGCATAGCATAGTAAGCTTTTGGAGGTATTCTACCCACTACTTGAGGTTTAGACATTAATGTGGTGGATGCCCAGTAGTTTAACTCAGTGTGGTCATAACATAGCTAGAAGGTGTGGGGTCATTTACTTCCCTCCCACCATCACCACCACCACCCCTAGCCTCGTTCCCAGGCTCTGAGGAGAGAGCCTGGGACCGAGGCTACACCACCCCTTGAAGTCCTATCCCTCACCAGCATTGGGGACTTTGTAGCTACGTACACTGTTGCATGGATCGTATCTCATACCTAGCAACAGTCCTTAGTCCTGATTCCTCACGCACACACTGTCACATTCAAACCTACACTCAACCCACACACTTACACACACCTACACACACATGCACACACACACACATACACACACACATACACATACACACACACACACACACACACACACACACACATACACACACACACACATGCACACACACACACACATACGCACCCACATACACTTACACACACCCACACACACACACACATACACACACACATACACATACACACACACACATACACACACACACACATGCATACACACACACCCACACACACACACACACACACACACACAGGTGGTACCATCCTGGCATATCGCGACACATCGCAGAGAGCATGCTCATGTCCAGAGAGATCTCTGATGGTACCTACCTCCTGCGAGATAGCTTGACCAACACTGACTCACTGACACTCTCTGTGAGGTAGGTCATGTGATCAGTCAGCTTAACCGATGCTGATGCTCTCTGCGAATTGTGTCATGTGATCAGCTGACCACCGACACTCTCTGTGAGGTAGATCATGTGATCAGCTGACCGCTGACACTCTCTGTGAGGTAGGTCATGTGATCAGCTGACTGCCTGACACTCTCTGTGAAGTAGGTCATGTGATCAGCTGACCGCTGACACTCTCTGTGAGGTAGGTAATGTGATCATGTGATCAGCTGACTACCTGACACTCTGTGAGGTAGGTCATGTGATCAGCTGACTCACTGACACTGTGAGGTACCCCATCTGTATTCCCCGGCCACCATCTCTTAATTTGACAGTGTTGACACCTGGGCATCTTATTCTCCTCTCCCTCTCCCTTCTATCTTCTCCGTCATTCTCTCTCTGCTGCTTCTTCATCTTATCCCCCCCCCCCCCCCCCCCCCCCCCCCCCCCCCCCCCCCCTACTGTCCTCCTCTCCCCTTCCTCACCACCTTCCCCCACCTCTCCCTCCCACCTCTCCTTCCCTTCTACCTATAGATGTAAGAATTCTGTGAAGCACTATCGTGTCATCTGGGATGGACGCCACTTTTGTTTTGGTCTTGGGAAGTTTCCGGACGCTGATACTCTCATAGAACACTTTGACAACCAGCCGATCATCAGTGGAGACTCAGGTATGGGAACTCATTGCAAACATGGCACTACATCAACATGCAAGTAGCATAGCTGCCTCTATACCCCCCCCCCCCCCCCCCCCCCCCCCCCCCCTCCCTCCCTCCCTCCCTCCCTCCCTCCCTCCCTCCCTCCCTCCCTCCTTCCCTCTCTCCCTCCCTCCCTCCCTCCCTCCCTCCCTCCCCCCCTCCCTCCCTCCCTCCCTCCCTCCCTCCCTCCCTCCCTCCCTCCCTCCCTCCCTCCCTCCCTCCCTCCATCCCTCCCTCCCTCCCTCCCTCCCTCCCTCCCTCCCTCCCACAGGTATGCTGGTCCAACTCAGCCACCAGTATCCTCAGAGCCGGCGATCTATGACAAGACTATCATACATCATGACAGCACTCCGAGTATGCGGAGGATGGGAAACTCTGCACCAGATCTGTCAGTACGTCGTATCACTTATGCATGTCATGTGACCTATTAGCACTGCCTGTAGATGCGCGGAACTGGGCTGCACAGGAACCGCTCCCTGCAGCTTTTGTCGCTTGCAATGTGGAAAAGCAGGATAGGGCCTGGTATCTTTCCTCACGTGACCATGATGTAATCGACAAATGGCAAACCTTTTCAGAGTGAAAAGTGAAGTTTCACGTACTGCTCAACCAACTGCATGTACTGCTTGGTGTGTATGACAGTCGCCCCCCGCTAGCTACATACGTGTGGTAAGTTACTTCGTACCTTAGTTTTTCTTGCTGTTCTGAGCCCACATCCAATCAAACCTTTCTATCATCCTGATGTGACTCATGTGAGAAAAGATACCAGACCCTCCCCCGCTTTGGCGTACTGCATGGGACGAAAACTGGGTAGGGCCTGGGGACGAGCTAGGCTTATGCTCTCCAAGGTTGAGGTGCTGATTACACTATCCACAATTCATTCTACTATTCTGTACACACTGTGAACATGAGTTGGTATTTCCTGCTTTCATTTTCACTTTCAGATGAACTCCAAGGAAGGCTACCTAACCAAGCTGGGCTTCCACAGAAAGGTAGTTGCTCTCATAACAGAGCCTAACAGCCTAGCCACAAGTACATTGTACAACCACTGAACAGTGTGTATTTTCACTTGGTAGCGCTTCTCCACATTTTTATTGGCTGCCCTGCATATGAACAAAATCTTCCTACCCTCTTCCTCCCCTCCTCCTCTTCTTCCTCCTCCTCCTCCTCTTCTTCCTCCTCCTCCTCCTCCTCCCCCTCCCCCCCTTCCCCTCCTTCCCCTCCTCCTCCTCCTCCTCCTCCTCCTCCTCCTCCTCCTCCTCCTCCTCCTCTCTCCCCTCCTCTCCCCCTCCTCCTCCTCCTCCTCCTCCTCTCTCCCCTCCTCTCCCCCCTCCTCCTCCTCCTCCTCCTCCTCCTCCTCCTCCTCCTCCTCCTCCTCCTCCTCCTCCTCCTCCTCCTCCTCCTCCTCCTCCTCCTCCTCCTCTTCCTCTTCCTCCTCCTCCCTCCTCCTCCCTAGAACTGGAAACGGAGATGGTTTGTTCTGTATCGTAATGAACTGAAGTACTACACTGCCAGAGGTGAGGTTGAGCCTCTGAGAATAATAAAACTGGAAGATGCTACTTCAGTGGAGAGGGACGAGACAGCTGGGAAGCCATTCTGCTTCAGGTGATTGGGGTGGGAGGTACATGCATCAGTTTGGAGTGAGGAGGGGGCTTTATACTTATTCCTGGAAGCATACCCTCCCCACTTCAGATTTCAAGCTTTAATTTGTTCTGAAAGCTGATCAGATTAATTTGTGATACCCCTAAGTGGACATGCTCCCATAATACCCATTCCCCGAAACATAACCCTGGGATACAATGACGTCTTAATCTTATTGTGCCATTGTGCCCCTGTCTCTCCCTCCTTCCTTTTCTCTTCCCCTCCCCTCTCTGCCCTCCCTCGCCTTCCCTCTCCTTCCTTCTCTCCACCATACCCCCACTCCCTTTCCCTCCCTCCCCCTTCCTCCCCCCTCCCTCCCTCCCTCCCTCCCTCCCTCCCTCCCTCCCTCCCTCCCTCCCTCCCTCCCTCCCTCCCTCCCTCCCTCCCTCCCTCCCTCCCTCCCTCCCCAGACTGATAACGTCCTATCGTACGTTCTTCATGTTTGCCAGTAGTGAGTCAGAAGCTGATGAGTGGGTGGACATACTGGACTGGAAACTGGTAAGACCAATCATGAATAATTCATTAGGCGATGATGACAGGCTTCCACATGGTGGTAGGCTGAGGCCCTTATACATGTACAATGTTCACCATTGAATTCATAGCTATCGGGTATTGTCTAAGTAAGATAGACCCCTCCCACCCCAGTCACACTTTTACCCCTTGGAACACTTGGGCAGTGTCAAAACTCTTTAGGGCCCAAATTTCTTTCTCTAGGTCATTTTCAGTCTATAGAACACCTAAACATACCCTAATTTCTGTTCCCTGGCATTGCTGGGCTCGAAACTGCTCACACAGGTAATTTCAGCTATACTAAGCAGATATGTGACTTAACCACACCCACCAATATTAACGAACTTGCAATCAGGCCTCCCAAGAAATGCCGACCTGCCGTAGCTAAAAAACAGACCATGAACACTGGAAATGGAGGGCCTACAAGGTAAGACAGCTACTTTCTAAGTCCATTTATGCCAAGAACGGCAGAAATGGCCTTCCCAGTGCCGACCAAGACCTTTCTACCGCGGAGCCCAGACACGGCCATGCTGTTTGCACCTTTCGGGTGCACCCATCCACCTCCCCCTGTCCTGCCCTTTCTGCTCTCGCAGAACCTATCTCCCAAGGACATTGCTGGATGTGACATCATATGAAGCTGACAGTCTCACGTTGCAGATATGCAACGCTAGGTCCTTAAAGGGTTAACGTAATGGCCTTAGGCTTGCCCTCGGCCAATTAGCAATGCCACCAGTTCCAAGTGGGTTAAAGCCCTCTTGTAAGGACTTTAAACGCACTAAAAGTGCAAACCCATGTCCACTTGCCTGCTTGCAAAGCTGAAGTGCACTGCCAACAATGGGCCAATGAACCACAATAATTATTGGTCACTGGGAATAGACTTGATAGAGCGTTGCAATAGCGTTGCAATAGAGCGTTGCACTCAGTATGTGAATGAGATTTGAAGCTGAGGATTGTGCCATTGTGGTCAGCATAAAAGAGCTTTCCAATGATGTCCTTAAGGTTACGGGTTACAGTTTGCAATTGCGCATGCGCGGCACGCGCTTGCGGTTTACAGTCAACAGTGAAATGTGTGCGCGACTTTGGCGTCAGTTTTTTATCGCTGAACTTACATCTAACCGTATATTAGACTGGATTTCAATTCTACGAAGAAAGGGGCAGGGCGGCTCGAAAAGTTTTACCAAGATAAACATCCTGTTCGTGAGATACTGTGCGTTCTACTTGCCTGATCTGGCGAAAAGCGAATGGCTTTGTGGTATGAACGACCATCACTCGTTTTTCCAACGGCAGCGAAGCGAAGTCGCTCCTAGCCGCCCTCCAGTCAGTTGAAAACTTCCCATGGGTGCTGCCAAGCTGGCCTGTTAGCCCTTTCTGATTGCAAAATCTGACGCCAAAAATCGCCAACTCAACCTTGAACTTTGATGCCACTGCCCGTGTTGGCATGTTGTACTCAGGCGCTAAAATCATACCAGCTAGAAGGTACTCGTATTGCTGTTATACCTCGTTTTTGTTGCGTGTCTCTAGCTAGTTCCTGCACGGAGGGACAAAGGTAACTTGTACGTTATGTATATTTAATGAGCACAAGGTATCCCGTAACCTTAAAGTGACTTTTTATCTCGGTCACATTTTTTAGGATTGTGCCATTGTGGTCAGCATAAAAAGAGCTTTCCAGTGATGTCCTTAACATTAAAGTGACTTTTTATCTCGGTCACATTTTTGTCAAAAATCACAGTCGGCCAAAGGCTATAGCTACTGTAAGTATAATCCATAGATTTTTGTGATTTTGGGTCAAAATTCAACCGACAGCAAAATGGACATCATTGGAATGCTCCATTCATGCTGATCACAAGTGTGCTAATCCCAGCTTCATATCTCACTCCTAACTCTCCTATCCCAAGACACCTAACATATTAGGCACCAATTGAATGCTGAGTTGGTGTGAACCACATTGACCGCTCTGATCTGCCTCTCTCCCAGGCTGGCGGTTCGATCTGCTGAGGGGTAGTCATCTACTCCTGACCATTTGCAGTATAGCAGATTCGAAGAGATCTCTGATCATATCATCCAGCAACTGACACCACAAACTTCAATCATGCATATATCACATGACATAAATGTTTTGGTCAACCATATATGGTGACAAGTAATAAAAACATTTGAAAATGTAACAGGATGTAGGGATACCAGAACGGCAAAAAGTAAGGAAACAAGGCAGGGATGATCGCACAAAACAGTGAAGTATACAACCCCCTACAGAGATCTTTTTCCATATACGTGTATAATGAAAAAGATATGTAGGGGGATTGTATACTTCACTGTTTTGTGCGATCATCCCTGCCTTGTTTCCTTACTTTTTGCCGTTCTGGTATCCCTACATCCTGTTACATTTTCAAATGTTTTTTATTACTTGTTTATGTCCTTTTTTATCAGCAGCGCATGCAATTTGCCATCACAGAGCAGAAGTCAGTGTCCTCACAAGTAGAAGGAGCCCTTGCTTTGGTATAT
This sequence comes from Axinella damicornis, assembly GCA_963931865.1. Taxonomy (NCBI): domain Eukaryota; kingdom Metazoa; phylum Porifera; class Demospongiae; order Axinellida; family Axinellidae; genus Axinella; species Axinella damicornis. Next base: position 15,991,966 of record OZ007507.1, on the reverse strand, counting down.
GGACAAATTATATTGACTCCGGTACCGGTATTCACATTGGCTGAAGAATCAGACCCAAGTCAACCCTTTCTGGATGGATACTAAGGCAGTAATCCCTGTCTGAACTCTGAAGACCATAATATTATTAGCTATATACCAGAAGTAGCAAGATTTATAGTCTTTAGATAGGCATTCAGCCCTCTCACAGAACACAGTAGGTAGTATACTAGTAACACAACGGCGCAAGACACTTCTAATTCAGCGATCTTGAGTAATAATTACGTTCGTTGCTAAGTGATCGCGCATGCGTACAAACGAGTGACTAATGAAGCCATATGTGACCCGCTGAGGGATAACCCGGCACATCCCGCAATTATTGATTTCGTGTTAGAGGCAATTATAGTCACAAAGCAACATTTCGGCGAAAGCGCGGTTATTACAGCAACGGGTCAGCAGACTCATGGACTACAAGATATCAGAGTATAAAGCCTGGATCTACTTCCATTCCGGCGTTATAAGCCCGAACTCAAGCTATATCGTCGTGCATAAATTAGTATACGGAAGGCGTTGCTACGCACACAGAACGAACTACTTACCACAAATGGTGTCATTTCACGCTGTCCTCTGGTTTATTCTGTCCATTTTCACTCTGTCTTACCTAGCTATCTACCGGATGAGTCGCGAAAAACACGGCTAGCTAGCTTCAGCACGAACTAAACGCGTCCAGCTACTTAACCCTTTAAGCCCCATTGACGTCTATAGGCGTCATTTTGACCCTATGCACTCATAGGGCTTCTCGTCAGTCCAAAAAGAGACCAAAAAGTCTTCAGAGGGCCTAGGGACAATTTTGAGGGACGAACCCAAAAATTTGGTCAGATTTCGGCGCGCCCTCCCCACTAAACGAAAGGCAGGGGGGTTTCGAAAGGGGGGGCGGGGGGCCCCCCTTCGACTGTCGTGGGCGTTTTTTGATTTTAATGAGATTCATTGGCCCCAGGATATTTGATTCTAATGATATTCATAGACCCCACCCAGGGCCTCAAGAAAACATGCAAATTGGTGGTGTAAGGTGTGCCATCAGTCGGATCTGGCCCAAGTTTAGGGAAATGCTGGGCGAAAATCCGGCTGACATCCACATTTGCTTGTGGGGGGTCATGAATATCATTAACGGTATTGCCAGAGGGGTCTCTCCATGTGTGCGGGCCCCACCAAGTTTGGCCGCTGAGGAGCGTATGCTGTGGGAGAGGAGTACCTACGAAAGTGGTGTGCGCTGAATGCATGAAAATGTGTTGTCTTGGTGGGAAGAATTCGGTGGTTAAAGGGTTAACAATGGACGACACGTAACACGGGTAGTATACGGAAAATAATCACATACCATAGCAACGTCGAAAATTGCATTTACACGGAAAGTAGTTTTGCGTATTCCGCGCGCGTTTGGAGCTGTATCTCGGCAACTGGATGACCGATCGCTTTGATATTTGGTCTACGGCAAGATGAAAGGTAGCTGTTATGATTTCCGGTGTTAACTCAATTTTTTCAAAATGCGGGATGTGCCGGGTTTTCGCTCAGCGGGTCACATATAGTTATTGAGTGGGCTGCAGCCGCCTGGTGAAAACTTGGAGGTTGCGAAAAAGCGATGGCCAGGTGCACTACTCGGTGTGAAATGCTGCTGTTTCGTGCGAAAACCATCATGAGAGATTGAGGCGACGTAGAGCTAGCCCGTCTGAAGAAGAAGAAGAAAGAAGAAGAAGAAAGAAAAACAATTTGCCCGTTTTGCGAGTACCTGGTGTGGTACTTTCGCGACGGTTTTTCGCGACGCGAGGAGTCTTGTTGGTCATGAAAACACTCGAAGATGAACGGTATGTGGTTATAAAGTGTACCGTTTCTGAGATTTGGAGAGATTCTTTTGTATTAGCATATATTGCGTGTACGTCGTATCCCTACATACAGAGTCTACCGACTCTGTGATTACACCTAACTTTGCATTATGCCAGTTAAATGGTGGTGTTTCTGTCATCATGAGGGAGTCATGCAATTTTTAACCAGCCTGTCTAGTAGAAGGAAGGATAAGGAGTCTACCGACTCTGTGATGAGTTCAACTAATTATAAAGCAAACCTGACAATATGAAGAGATCAGCTATTAATAATGAATTTGTGTTGTTTGCAAGTCCAAGAATACACTAAAGGTTCATACCTACAATTAAGTGAGAATGTCCAGTTCTAGTGCGATGAAAAACAATTACCTGGACTGTCACACACCTAGCAAACTTCAGAAATGCGTTTACTCTCACTCACTGTCTAATTTGTGGCTCAAATAGCGAATGCAATCTCTTGTGTCTCGCTGTATGTGGCGTGGTGGATCTTTTAGATCCTTAAGACCTCCAAGATGTAATTGTGCTAGCCCAACAAGCCTCCCCATTTCAGCTGGAAGTGTGCGGATGTCAGGATTATCGCTGAGGTCCAGCAAGTGCAGCGTAGTGAAGGAGCAGATGCAGAGTGGCACAGTGCGGAACTGGTTATGACCGATGTTGAGAGCACGTATTACAGGAGCCACAGCACCAAGGGGCATGGTCTGAAGGCTGTTGAAAGAAAGATCCAGCACAGCCAGACAGGAAGACCATTCTGGGACATCAGGGATATCCGACAACTTGTTGTGTGAGAGGTTGAGTTCACTGAGGCTAGGCAGCTCCAACAAGCAACGCGGGATCTGAGTCAGTTCATTGTGCTGGAGGTCAAGCTTGACAACCTGCAAGGGAGGGGGGGGGGGGGGGGGGGGGGGACAGAGTGAAGGGGAAATGTGCAGTGGCGGCGGAAGATTGTCCAGTCAAGGGGGGCTGAAGTACGGAGGCTCGAAGCGCCACTGCAGAGACTGCGAAGCGCGAAAAACTTTTTCCATGCGCGGCTTTCCGTATCAGGAAGCCATCTCGTAGCATCTCCACATACTTTCATGCATTATTCTCAGGTATAAGCTACACAATGATAATACTGCAATGCTACTTGTAGGTCCAACTTTAGGCTGACTGCTTCTGCAGGGGACATTAAGCTGACTGACTGACTGTACACAATAAACTGCTGCTAGAGGTAAGTCTTGAAAGGTTGATAGATCAGAGAACTGCCTTTTATATAGGCAGTGTACGTTTTGTTGGGAAGGGGGGCTAAGCCCCCCTTCTCGAGCACTTGAGGGGGGCCACAGCCCCCGTAGCCCCCACCCTTGGAAATGTGGAAGCATTATGAAACAACAACAGTGAAAGCAGAAAGAGTCCCATGCATTGTTGGAAAAGATAAACAAACTGTACCTGCTGGAGATAAGATCCAATCTCATTTGGGAGACTTTTGAAGCTGTTTCTAGCCAATCTCAGACGTTTGACCCATTGGATCTTTTGTAGCCAGGAGATATCAAGTGCAAGGAGTCTCAGACCATGCCAATAAACTGACCCTTCTTCTTGGTTCACGTCAGTTTTCAAAAGAAGCTCCTCACGAACACCACTATGTCCGTTTCTTCGTGCAATTTCAATTGGGACCACTGTAGAAACGTTCCCACTAACCACTGCTTTCTGGACGTCCTCAAATGCAGACTCATCATCGGCTGGGTGTGTTTCCCCAAAGATCTTCCAAATGAGTGCTTGGTTACCCTCCATAGCGGCTTTGACCATCAAAAGCATGGCTCTAGCATGAGGCTTTCTCTCATCTTTCGACATTTGCAAGCACTCTTCCAGGTTGTTAGCTCCCTTCACTACCAGCTTACCGACATTGAAGTGGTCATCGTTCTTCACAGCTGCAACCAGTGCACGGTTCAGGCAGTTGGGTTCTAACTGGTCTGCATTACAACGTAACAGCGCCGTCACGTTTAACTTATCACCACCGCTTTCAACTTCCTTGACGATTTCTGAAAAATTAAACGACAATAATCTCGTAAAGACGATAGCTATTATGCACTAGTCTACATCACAATCATTGCCAATATGAGCTGAAACAAAATACGCACCTTCGCTTCTCAGAATCCGTACAGCACGTCCCTTGCCGCTAAGTTCTGCCGTTTGTTTCGGAGTCTTTCCAAACTCGTCTGTAATACTGATATCAGCTCCATTCTTCAGCAAAACTTGTAAACACGAGATATGTCCGCTGCTGGCAGCAAGATGTAACAAGGTGTAACCGCTGCCAGAGCGACTGTTGACATGAGCAGACGAGGTCGTGGTCAGCAAGTAGTCGAGCACTTCATGGTTACCGCCCGCGACGGCTTCATGAAGTGGAGTATAGCCAAAGACGCCTTTCCTACCAGCTAGCCTATCAGCAAAGGCGTCAACGGTTCCGAGCTGTTCGGCAAATGACTGGACTTCCTCCACAGTGCCATCATGACAGAGTCTATGCAGACGTGTATCCTCCTCGGATTTCGACATGTTGCAGCGATCATCATCTAGCTAGCTACACGTCATGGCACATGTGCATGTCGCCTGATCGAGTTGCTACACTAGTTTATAGTGTGAATATGTTGCAGCCGGAAGTATAATAATAAGCTTATACTAGCTGGTTATCACACTGACAGTGCTGCATAGATAGCTATAAGAGGGGGTGGGGCCTGAGTATTGTCCAGCAGCGCTGCATTGTGTGTAGACCACATGAGGAAGTCGAGGCGGATTCCGCGTTATGTTTCATTGGTAAACTGAAGAACCTTCAACCTTCACCAAGCTTGTTTCATACATTAGCTACTTGGACCGAGGTTCACAAAAGCCAATTCAAGCCGTGTTGGAGGACTGGTCAAAGCGCTCACCTTGAAACCATCCTTTTTTTTTTTTTTTTTTTTTTTTTCTAGAAAACTTTATGCAAATGCAAAGGACATAGTGAATAGCCTTATTAAGCCCTGCACTCTAACTGCCCTCATTACTTTGTAATCTGCATACCTCTTACTTTTTCACTTCATTTTTACCTTGTACACATACATAATGGGTAGACCATTATGTATGTGTACAAAAAATAAATAAAATTGCTAGGCCGTAGGAGCCACTAGCTACGGCCGGCCCAGCCATGGCCGTACCGGTTTTTTGACCTTGCTATCGCGTGGGCATGTATAGCTGCGAAAGTGCGATCGCTCGAGCGAGACCAGCGCAGTCCATAGTCTCGTTCCCACCGGGACCTGCAATCCTCGTAGCTACATCTGGAACTTGCAGTGCAAAGCAGGAAGGTGCCACGAGAGCCCATCATGATAACTGAAAAATGAAGGCGAAAAAAATTTCCCGCGCTTTGCGCGGACTGATCGGCGTCATACGCGCCTCTGACACTGCCTTCGCCAGCGTGTAATTGAATATTGGCCGGACAGGTTTCTTTTTGCTTCCTACGGCCCTGAATTAACTTGGGATTATTTGCCCCTAGTGTGTTGTGATCACGTGAACTGCATTGCCTCCGCACAGTCCTCCTCTGTGGAACCTTTAAGTTAGCTACCTGACTCAGAATGAGTGACATTGCCGGCATTGATAGAAAGAAGAAAAAAAACAAAGCAAACATCTTTCAAATCTGATAAGTAGCTAACTAAACCACCAGCATAATGACTATTGTGACCATGCACTAGTTGACAGCAGAGAGTGAGAAAGGAATATTTATGTCAAAGGGCCCTGACAGAAGGAGACAAATACCAGCTCCTTCTGTCTCTGCTATCAAACACTCCAAACTCCTTGCTTGCACAGGGCTGCATCAGAGGCTGCAGGTTCGAATTGCACATTTGTGGGTGTGGCTAGGGTTGGGTTACGATTTTGCGCATGCGTAGTTGATGGATCTGCCAGAGACTAAGTCGAATGCTGGTCGCGCCTGGATTACATCATGTAGCAGCGAAGGCAACTAAACTGAACGAGATGAACGTTTTCATGAGTTTGACAGCTGTAATGCGGCTGTTAGTACTGGCTTCAGTATTCATTCCCAGCAAGACTCAGACAGCAGGTACATGTACAACTATAGAAACCTCATCAGCAGCCTGGTGTATCAATAATTGTGATGGCTAATTGACTTATGCAGTTAGCTAGCTACTGAGTGTTCATGATCGATTATTCCACTGCAGTTATTCGCCCTTTATCATACACTGCTCGCTTGGACAGGGCTGGTACCTTTCACTGTGCTGTAACTGGTAGCAATATCATATCATGGTATGTTGATAGGACACCATCACGCTACCCATCAGTACGTAGTCGAGGAATTTTTGCCTCACCAGTGACTTCTATAAATGCAACATGGATTCAGTCAAACTTGACTGTCCCTGCTACCTTTGAGAATGATGGGATCTCAATAAATTGCGTAGCACTAGTCGATGGTGTGCAAACAAGTGGCGTCAGTGAAACTGCAGTATTCCGTGTGCAAGGACCTCCTTTGCCACCAATAAACCTAACGCTTGAGGTTTCAGGAGATCAAAGCCACATCACCCTCCGATGGAAGTCTCCACCTGGAACGATTCGTAGCAACAACTCCATCATCAGTATGTATACTGTGTACATATTTCGGCCTGAAACAGAGACCTACTATAATACGACTATGATGGAGTACAGTATTAAGAAACCGTGCAGTGATACAAAGTTTAAGGTGACAGCATGGGATGATATTGGAGAAGGAAGCAGTACTACATACTTGATATACAGGCACAACTCTACCGGTAAGGAGCTGTTACAGCATTCTATTCCGACTGATCTGTGTTTGATAGTGATATAAATGCAGGGACTGTTGCTGTGTAGGATGTGAATTATACGAACCCTAGACTGAAGATCCTTAATGTTCAATGTATACTAATACCACTCCTGACGCACAACATACATATCGTATAGTAATGTTATTAGAGTGCTCATCATCTACATTACTATTCATCACAGAAGCGGATACAATTGTTCCAAACTCTCTGCAAGCAGCTATTGCTTTTGCTTCATCAGGTGAACCAACCGTGCAGCTAATATTTCAGGTACATATGAATAATATGTTACGTGCTATGCACTACAAGGTCAGTTAGAGCTAATATTGAAATCACCCAAAAATTACTTAAGGTGGCTAAGTGCCTTTTGGTGACAGTTTGAGATTTATAGTAGTAGACTCTACATGTCTACAAAAGAAGGAACGATGCATTGAATGCAAGGCAAGGGATTTATTTATGTCCTTCTCTCAAATATTGTGCAGATAAGCAACCGATGTTTTCATCAAGTTGATCTACATTTGTTTCTTGTCGACACATGGAGTGTCTGTTCAGACTTCACTCACCGACAGGGACCACTGTTCCTGGAGCCAACCAGTTTGAACTCCACAGTGATACTCGATATTCCGCACCTACCCAGCAACTGTCGGATTACTGCAAGTGTTCAAATCCAGAATGTGTCTAGCTCTCCCAGTAATATTACTTTTGGTGAGTCCCAAGTTTGCCAAATACAGTGTACTGGCAGTAGCTAGCTGCTACATAATATATTTTCAGGACCCGAACATTCAACTACTACCGCGAGTCTTTGTATTTACAATCTGTTGTTATCTCTGCTTGTAGTAGTTCTGATAGTACATTCAGTTTCACATACAAGCAACCCTGCAGGTACATACCGGTAATTGGGCTAGGAATCATAACATTTTTCAGAGTAGCATATGTGATGCACACACATAAATAAACAAGGCAATGAATACATGCACACGCATAGCTACATATGGTGTGCAAGATGTGGAAATCTCTGAAGGCAGCCTCCCTAACTCCATCTGTGCTACCTGTATCTTTGCAGAAGGGACAGATGTTCAAGGTTGCTATGTACACCTACTTGCGGGACACTTTTCTGTAGCAACCAACATTTCTGGTATTCGGATTGGCAGGGAAGGTGACATTTTGAATGCAACAAGTTGCATTGCCAAACTGGAAAGCGAGAGTGATATGTACCATGTTGTGGTGTATGACATTGAGGCAGATGGCACTGTAGACTGGCACAACAAAGCTCTTTCCATCACTGCTTCACTGAACCTCACATCTCTCAATCAACTGAATACATTGTCAAGTGAGATATAGCAAGATTACATTAATATTCATAGAGCTGACAGAGTTATGCTTCCACTATTATACAAAATTTAAAATAGTGAGTTTATTGGCATGACATGCATGCATGGTGGAATATCCATACTCCTTCCAATCAGAAATCAGAAGTGAATATATAGACATATCCACAATACCCACACAACCCTTATCACGGTCCGAGTAAGATCATTCTGCTATGGTTAGGAGTTAACCTTTAAGTTATTATGTATGAATTTATATTCATGCAGATTTGCCATCTGATATAGTACTGACAGTGATACCTAGCAGCAACTTTACCGTACAGGAAGGTCAGAAATTGATACATGTCTTTGATACAATGCATGCTTGTACCGGTAATTGCTGTGATCATAGCCTATGCCACAGTTCACAAGTGAGGACCATGCCAGGGTAATCTTACGAGTATAAGTTTGTGCGATGTGAGGATGTAGAGGATGCAGAAGCAGTGAGAGAACTAGTGAAAGTTCACTGGAGTGATTTACTTTCCCAGTCCGGAAGGTGAAAGTTAAGCCGAACAGCAGTTATCTCTGCAGAGGTTGAGTACTACTGTAGTTCAAAACTATCCTCATAGTGTTATGTCAGTCTTCAGGATGATGTAGAGACTTGCTCATGTATAGCATCCACCCCTTTCTGTACATCTTGGTGTGGTGTATAAGGCCATGTTAACTCATTCCCAGCCATGGGGGGTCGACGTGACCCTGCTGGTGTCATAGATGTTAGCTATAACCCGAATACTAGAAATACTATACGATATCTGAATTACATCATCAAGTAGATTAGATTCTTGGGCATCCCAAGTCTCATTCCCAGACCCCGAACATGCACACGAGGCTCACTAGCAAAACTAGATATGATTTTAAGACTTTTTCCTTATTTGTATTGGCTGGGAATGAGTTAAGGTTAATGCCCATCCGCATACCTGAGGTTCAGTACACTCTTTATATCCCTTCATGCAAGAGCTGGCAGTGCCCGTCATTGTTGGAGCGACAGGAGGTGGAGTATTGCTCCTTGTGGTGACTGTACTGGTACTAATCTTTTGTGCACTCCTCGTAAGAAAGTTTCACTCTACCACTGACGAATCAAAGAGTAAGTTGCATACCAATATTTGGTTAGGGCTGCATGTATATACAGCAGATGTTGAACTGCTGTGCAATACTATACATAATTTAATTTGTTATGAAAGCACTCCATTACATTTGATACCTCATCACTGTCTAGCAGAGTGAATATCAAATCTGATAATGAATGCAGGCAGCACTATATAGTATACTCTGTCCAAGCACATGATAACCTAATGTAAATAATGTAGGGCCATACAACATGCAAGAGCTCATGAGCACAAAGTTCATAGGCTTCTGAACGTGATCTATGACTTGTACATGTAGTAAGGAAATTTGCGCCTATAAGCGAGATGCACATAAATTTTGAATGACATTCCTTGAATGGAAAGTGCGCTTTCTGGAAGAAGACGAGAGTCGAACCTGTGCCTACCAGCAAACATGTGCATGACTAAGGTACTACACTATACTACTGGCCCACGGTAGAGCTTGTTTCTGTGCAGGGGAATTATCCATCTACAATATTATATACCGATATTTATCCATAAATTACATGCAATATCTTGCGATAATTATTGGACAGCTGCCCATCCATAATTAATATCATGTTTCCAACACAGTCTGATACGGCTATTCCCATTAAAAAAATGTTAGCCAGAGCAACTAGAGTGATGTTTTCCCATATCGCCCATGTAGGAAGCGAGCTCGAGGCTATTGCATCCCCCTAGGCACGAATGATGTTGCCATGATAGATGTATGGCACAAGCAATATTGAAGATGAAGGATAATTAATACTAGTTGCATGTACATATGTCTTGTCATCGAGGTGCTGGGGCCATTGCTGCTGGAGCCGTTGCTGCTGGGGCGGGACTTGAAAGAGGTGTTGACCGGGCATGGTTAGTAGGGGCAGGACTTGCTCAAGACAGGGCGAGTGATAGGTCCTCACAAAAGAGCTTCTCCAACTACTGACCAAAGTCGTGATCAGCCATTCCACGCTGCAAAGAAAGTTCGATCCACCTAAGCTAGCGTAGGTAACTGTATGGACTCCAGTTGCTAGCATACGCTGAGGCGCTACCGTTGCTATGCCGCAATGTCAACACATTCCAGTATACATGTAGCTGTAGGGTCTGGAAAGATGACAAATATAGCTAATATACGCTGCATACTGGAAACATCACTCGTCTGTTAGCTGTGCTGTCACTCGTTCCTGTGGCACTCATGACAATACGGCTAACAGACTCGTGATATTTCCCAGCACACACTGTATAATATAACTATAGATTTACAGGATGAGGTGCAGTATGTATGCTTGAGCGCTAGTTACTGCATAGATAATGGAGCGTAAAATTAATGGTTACTGTCACTGCGTCATGTTAGAGATTTGTGTCAAGCTTTGGGTTTAGTATTTCCATTCTTATGCAGACGCTAAACAATGCAGTTGTGAGGATTCTGGGGACATTGAGATGAAGAGGAATGAAGTATATGGTCAGCTACCTCAGCAGCAGGTTGTAAGGAATCCTGCATACAACTGGTGGTACCCACGTTAGAACAGGCATTAAACGTTGCGTTGTGATTGAATGTGTGACTTCGATCATCTGCAGCAAGAAACCATAATTATGTTACTTTCCCAAACTGCATGCTTATAAACTGTTTGCTGTTTCATAATTATATGTACATGCAAAAACATATAACAACCAGACAGTTGGGAGGGGAAAGGGATATTATACACAATGTTCACTGACTGGTAGTACCAACAACTATAAAGGAGTTGTGTCACATGAAATCTAATTTCCATTAGGCCAGGGATCTAGGTCTGTATGCATGACAGGCCATTAAGTCTGGAGGCAAAATTTGTTCATTCTATATAGCCCTTTGGACCTCATGATAGACTTAACAGTGGGAGTGGCTACCTTGATGTCACTTATTTTTAGAAACCCACACTTTAGACTAGTGGCTGGCTATATACATGCATATGCATATAGTTAAACAATCAAACTCAATATTATCTCCCAGGCTCAAAGTGGGATTACATGATGCATTGCGTCTATGCCCAGGCAATCCAATTGTGGTTATGCCACTTCTGGAAGTAATTTCTCATTGGTCACACACTCTTCTGCTTAGAACTTTCCTATATAGCACAGTCATGGTCACAATCAATCATGAGTTACATTGTATTGTGTTGGTATAATTATATTATATCGAGGTAAATAGCTAGCTAGCTTACCATCACTACAGGATCAATGCATCGAATGTGCCTTGTATAGAAGTATAGTGAATTGGAAGGTAGACTGGTACATTGTACAGAAAGGTCAGTTGAAAGAATATTAATTTTGCACAATGTAAGTCCTACCTGGCATGGCTTAATTGGGCCATAATAATGAAAGGCCTGAGCACTTAGTTAGTAGAAGTGATTTCAAATTATGGTTTTGGACTTGAGGAAAGACATGAAAGACACTTAAACATAAGCTTCTGTCCTACAATGAAAAGGGCAATTTTTGGTGAGGGCAGTATTCCAGTCCAGTCCACTGATTCCAGACAGCCCAATCTCTCTATTACCCCCCGGTAGTTGTGGTGCCCATCACCCACCCACATCAAGTGAAATTTTATTCAATTGAAATGAACTGGTGCAGCAATACAATGCTGGAGGGGATTGAATGGCATAACCCAAAATCATGTGCTGGAAATTGCATGAATTGCACAAAAATGCAATAAAAAAATAGCACACCCTATGAGTGTAAGCCCTACATTTTGAAATCCTTATATTTACAGCAGCTCCTGAAATACATTTTCAGAGTATTCTCACGTTTGGGGGGGCTAAGTCAAGTTTTGTGGGTTAGACCACCGGCCATTATTGTGACATCAATTTGGGAAATCTCGTCTACAGTTGCTGTATTTCCTAATCTGTGTTGACCTGCAGCAGATGGAGTGGAAATGTCTACTGAGTTAATTCTGAGATGTCAACATGACCATACCACACATACCCACACCCACACCCACACCCACACACACACACACAGATCACACACACAACACACAACGTATACCCACGCACACAATGTACACGTGCATATACATGCACATACACACACATATACACATACATGTACCTGGCCCAATGTACACACACACATACACACTAGCAACAAACAATGCTTGCTTGAGGGCAAATGCATAACTGTACGCTAGCTGGCCAAGGGCCACGGCACCCCACATCGTCCCTGCATGAATGACGGAATGGGATGTCTGGGGGGCAGGACTACACTAGTGTCATGCGACCTACATACTTTACTACAACTTCTACACAATGCTTAGAATGTTGGGTATAGGAGCTGGAACCTAGAACAGCTGGGGCTACAAGCGGACGCAATCAGGAAGCAACAGCTAAAGTTGACTCATTTGGGGAGCATCTCACACAGACACAGTGAGTGGGGGTGAGACCTCTGAAGCATTATCTATTTCTGAATAGATAATGCCAGGCTGTCGATCCAAGAAGTTCACAAGTCAGACCTCTGCACAGATCGAGAGCTGCAACTATCAAGATTTTAACGTGTGTCTGTCTGTTTGTGACGGAAGTGGGATATTCGTGGGGTGGGACTACACTAGTGACGCGCGGCCTTTGTACTTTAATTTACTGAACCTCGAAATCCGTGGAGAATGTTTGAGAACACTGGGCATTGGCTGGAACAGCTGGGGCTGCAAGCGGATGCCATCGGGGAGCAGCAGTTGAAGCGGACGCAATCGGGGAGCAGCAGTTGAACCGGATGCAATCGGGAAGCAGCAGCTGAAGCGATGGGGAGCAGCAGCTGAAATGGACGCAATCGGGGAGCAGCAGTTGAAGTGGACGCAATCGGGGAGCAGCAGCTGAAATGGACGCAACAGCATGCAGTTGAAGCGGATCGGATGCAATCGGGGAGCAGCAGCTGAAGCGGACGCAATCGGGGAGCAGCAGCTCTGCAGAGAGCTGTCCGGCGCCGGATTACTCACATAGGCGAACAAGGGGGAAGTAGCTGAGTGAGCGAAGTGAGCGAAGCTACTTGTAATATTTGTTAAAATAGAACATGGTGGCCAGATGCTAATTTGTGACTGGAATCGTGAAAGGGGGAACTTCCTGCATTTGAGTGACCACAAATTTTGGTGGCTCACTGGCCTGCAAAAATTTGGTAATACTTTTTCGCCCCTGATAAGTGACATCTGTTACCGAAAATGGAAATATACAACAGAGGAAGAGAGCCCTAATGCATTGCTACATCAAAACACCTAACTTTGCATTATGCCAGTTAAATGGTGGTGTTTCTGTCATCATGAGGGAGTCATGCAATTTTTAACTAGCATGTCTGAGTAGAAGGAAGGATAAGAAGCAGCAGCAGGAGCAGCAGGAATAGGGGGAGGGGAGGAGGAGGAGGGGGAGAGCGAAAGGGAGGAGGGGGATGGGAGGAGGGGGAAGAGAAAGAGGAGGAAGAGGAGGAGGAGGAGGAGGAGGAGGGGGAGGAGGAAAAGGAGGAGGAAGTGGAGAGGAGGAGGGGAGGGGGGAGGGGGAGGAGGAGGTGGAGGAGGAGGGGGAGGAGGAGGAGGAAGAGGAAGAGGAAGGGGAGGGGGAGGAGGAGAGTAGAAGGAGGAGAGGGAGGAGGAGGAGGAGGAGGAGGAGGAGGAGGAAGAGGAGGGGGAGGGGAGAAGGAGGAGGAGGGGGAGGGGAGAAGGAGGAGGAGGAAGAGGGGGAGGAAGAGGAGGAGGGGGAAGGGGAGGAGGGGGAAGGGGAGGAGGAGGAGGAGGGGGAGGAGGAGGAAGAGGAGGGGGAGGGGAGAGGGAGGGGAGAAGGAGGAGGAGGAAGAGGAGGGGGAAGGGGAGGAGGGGGAAGGGGAGGAGGGGGAAGGGGAGGAGGAGGAGGAGGGGGAGGAGGACGATTTTGGCAGTACGGTGACTTTATGGTTTTGTATGACATTGTACTTTCGTGGTGCTTTGTTGCAACACTGGGAGTCTTCTTGGTCAAGAAAACATTCAAAGATGAATGATAAGTTGTCACACAAGATGCATTATGTTTTGCACATGGGCTTTTAATGTGGAGAGGAGCTAGAGCCTGGCACACTTTTGCACGTGACTCAGGTGTGTAGCTCAGTATTAGCTTCTGTGCTGTGTTCAGAGTACAAAATAAGGTCAAACATTTGGTAGGCCTTTTGTCAGAACAAAGTCAATTTTGATTGGCCACTTTTTGAAATGGTCAGACACAACAAATTTGGACCAAAAAAATTCAGCTTTCTTTCCTAGTAGCACTAATATGCATTTGTATCACTTTGCACAAGTACTTTTATTGATAATGAGGGGCAACCGCACTCCTGGTAGCTGTTGCAACCCCGGTTTCAACTTGCCGTAGTGCAAGCTAAGTATTGCAGTTCGTTCCAATTAGCGCACATGCCACGTGGTAACCACGCTCAGGTCGATTGCTAGCAATGGCAGCCAAAGGGAAGACAAAGAAGTTAATTATTACAGTGCTCACAAGCCAGCACGGTGGGTTTAGCATGTAAGCATAATTGTGGGCCCTTCGTAAGAGCTGTACTTGCAATGAGCAACGGTGGCCGACGGCACGAGAAAAGCACTTGTATCTCCACCACCAAGGTGAGTCTCAGCACAATTACCTCTAATTATGCGTTGCTCAAGAAATATTATTTTTGAAATGCAACGCAACAATAGAAATTCGGTCAGCCAAATGGCGACGAACTTCGACACATGATTAGAAAACACCTCGCTAGGTACTAAAGTCAGACGAGTGTAGACAAGGCTATTGCATAGCGGTTGTGTTTGTTCCCGGTTGTCGGACTGTCGCTGCTTTTTCTCCTACATGGGGCGTCCGTATCCTGGGGCACAGAATACATAAGTGAATTGCTGTCTCGTACTTTCACTGATGTCCCAGCCATATCGCAACTGTGTCTTTATACATCAACGTTCACAGGCAGTGATGAGATGAGCTCTCTTCGCCGTTCAACGGTACTGTGTGCGCTTCGAGCTAGCTGCCATGCTGCCGTTATAATCGCATTACGCAATTTAGTCCCCGGAGTGCGACGCATAATTGGAAATTATCGGTTTGAGATATTGAATTTTGACGCAGAATTAGAAAGGACGCATAATTAGAGCGCCTACGGTAATATGCGTTTGTATCACAACATGATAGTGATCACGACGCTATCTACAGAATCTCTGTAGATCTTTCCTGCGAGCTGTACCAGACCTGACT